>WNHD01006032.1:0-10109 GCA_011057455.1 Ganaspis sp. Gsp50 | reverse complement strand
AGATAAATGGAAAAGTAATTGAATAAATAAATTGATTGACTGAAATGTTGATTTTTAGACGCAGATAGCGAGATTGAAGGAGAGTGTAGATAAGCTGCAGACGGAAGCTGCGTTATTGAGGACGAAAGAGCAAACGGCTCAGGATGCGGCGCGAAGACTGCAGCGATCCTTGAGAGAAACGAGAGAAGAAGCTGCTTCAGCAAGCGCTCGAGAGCAGGAGGCAACTCGAGCCCGACGAGACGTTGAAAAAGCTTTAGAAGCTGCGGAAGCAGAGACTAAAGTGGTTAGAGATGATCTAAGGCTCGCTCTGCAGAGAATAGATGATTTGCAAAGTGCAATTCAAGGAGAACTTGATTTAGACTGTAGCGAGGAAGCGACTAGTGAGAATAGTGATAGGTACGTTCAATCAAAACTTCATCACATTTCAATTTATTCAATTTGCCAAATTTACAATATTTAATCAAATGTAATTTTTAATTTGTAAATTTGCCAAAAGAATATTTAATGAAATTTACTTTTTATAATTTATCAATTTGCCGAAAGAATATTATTTTGTAATTATTATTATTATTATTATTATTTTTTTTTTTATTGGATCCTAAAGCCCATGCACATAACATCAAACACTACATATCATTATTATTATTATTATTATTTTGCAATTACAAAATTATTATGTAATTAAAAAATTATGATGCAATTAAAAATTATTATGCAATTAAGAAAATATTTTGTAATTGAAAAATGGTTTTTCTGATTGCAGTGATTGATCCGAGTCGATAGCGGACTTGGAGTCCGACGTGGAAAATGAAGAGTAGATGACGCTGAAAGGGAAGATGTCGATTAAGGAATGGATCGATGGTGATGATAAAAATCAACGCAAGAGAGCGTAGGTTTCGTATATTATATCCTCGCATCGAGTACTGATGGAAAGTTGAAGAGACTTATCTTCTCTTGGCTCTCCTAGCAAATATTATTCCATTAACGAGTAAAAGGCTCAAGCCATGTTTCGCTAAAGGATCGCAAATCATTTCTTATCAATGAGATTAAACGTAAAGTCTAAGTATCCATTCTTTACGTGTTCATTGGTGCTAAATCGCACGACATATCGATGAATCATGGACGATTCGTCGCCCTCAAGTCTTCCAAGATAAAGCCATTGGACTGAGCGAATTCTTTTACATCAGAGCCTGAATTTCGGAAACTTGAGACTCGCTATTCTCCAATTTACCAGGTTCCACTGGTAAAAAATATGTCTTTATTTCAAGACCATGTTTACATTTTATAGAGTAATATCAATATTTATAAATATGATTGATACATATTTGATTTATGTGTTGATAAATATGTTTCGTAAACAATATTTATAAATATCGTTGACAAGTATTTGTAAATATGATTCGTTATTTATGAACATGATGCGTTGTTTATAAATGTGGTTCGTTATTTATGAGTATGATTCGTAATTTATGAATATGATTCGTAATTTGTGAATGTGATTCGTAATTTATGAATATGCGTTGTTATTTAAAAATGTGATTCGTTATTTATATGATTCGTGATTTGTAAATGTGATTTATTACATGCATTACATGCAATTAAATGAGATGTATTATTTGTAAATACGAATCGTTATTTGTAAATGCGAATCATTATTTGTGAATACGAATCATTATTTGTAAATACAAATCATTATTTGTAAATACAAATCATTATTTGTAAATACGAATCATTATATGTAAATACGAATCATTATTTGTAAATACGATTTATTATTTATAATAAACTCTAATTTCTTTCTTTTTTCGAGAATGTTGAGACTTTATACATTTTGTAAATTTGCAAAGTTTTGGAGTTAGAGAACTTTGATGCTCTCACTCGGAAGAGTGTGCTTCGTTAGTTTATCAGTTAAGGTCAAGGAGGCTGTCTTCTTGATTGAGATCTATTTCTAGAAGTAATAAGTAACGAAGAAAACGAGATTTCGCACACAAATACATACACTTTTAAAAGAGAAGTGACTTTTGTCGTTTCCTTTAATCGGGTCATTAAATTATATATGTATGTATAAAAGTACCGCGAAAAAAACGTATAGGTGTTTTAATTCCGTGTATGAATTTATGTAACTTATTGCTTTGTAAAATGCAGATCTTATTTAATTAAAAATGCAAGTTTTATTAATTGCCTTTCTAACCCAATCCCAAAAACCTAAAATGTCACTTTATATAATTATTGAATAAATTTTTAGTAAAAAAATAATTTCTTAAATTGAACTGATTTTTTGTTATTTGCATTTATTTATTTTTTATCTTGAAATTCAATCGTAATTGAATCGTAATCGAATTGCAATCAAATTGTAATCAAATTGCAATTGAATTTCAATAGAATTACAATCAAATTGTAATCAAATTGCAGTCAAATTGCAATTGAATTTCAATAGAATTGCAATTAACCGAATTATACAAATTTTATAAAAAAGGACGTAAAAATTGATTTTAAAATTTGAAGAACAGAAAAATTAAGTTGAGAGTTTTTTATTGTTACGTTTACCAGCAGGATTTAAAAATTCATGGTTTCGCGGATAATCTTATTAATTATCAAGATTATTCTACGTGAGTCTTTGAAAGTTACTTTTATTCAAAGCCGAGAAAAGTCGGTAATTAGATCAGCGACTTAACCAGATAAAGTTACGTTTTAATAGTTGACGTAATAGGAGATAATTCGTTCGACCCAATTCTTTAAGAAGGAGATAACAAAGAGTTTCTGACATCCTTATAATCAAATAGAATTTTTTATTGATTATTCAGATGTTTGAATTCATAATTACATTAATTAAGGACCAATTTGTAGATTTGAATCCAATTTACCGTTGCAATATTAATTATGATCTGAATATTACTCCCTCGAGTGTAAATTTTTATGTAAATTCCAAACAATTTTATTTTAATGAATAGACAATTAAATCAACAAAAACTAAAAATTTCTTGCATTTTTTACAATTTTAAACTTTGAGATTCTAGAACTACATTTTTTTGTGCTAATAAAACATCCGGGAATTATGTTTTTGTTTGTTTATAGTTGTTAAATGATGGTTTGTTTAACGATTACAATTTTGATTTCGAAAAACAAACGTGGGAAATTATTTGTCCGCATCATGTGTGACAGATGGAAAAATACAATTTTTATAGCTTCCGAGCAATTCATTGACGCTTGAAAGACTCGTTGAATATCAAAATTGAATTGTAATTTTGTCGATAGTCGAATTTAATGTCAGTTTACTCCCTCGAGTCACAGAAATAAAAATTCTGTATTTAAAAAAAAGAAGAAGAGAAAACAAATAAAAAGTGAAACAAAAAATAAAAAATTCAATAAAAAGTGAAACAAAAAATAAAAAATTCAATAAAAAATGAAACGAAAGATAAAAAATGTAATAAAAAGTGAAACAAAAAATAAGCAATTTAATGAAAAGTGAAATGAAAATATAAAATAAATAATTAAAAAAAGAGTTGTAGTTTTTAAAATAAGACATTGTTATTGAAGAGAACAATTACATGATGTTTTCATTTAATTTTCAGATTATTATCTTGATTAAATAAATAAAGGGAAAACTTTACAATTGTGGAATTGATCGTAGGGCGTGATTAAACGGGTGCAAATTTGATGTGTATATTTGAATTGTTTGTCAATTGAGAATCCATCACAATTCTAATTTAATTTCGATTCGTTAACAAGAGGCTCGCTTTTCAGGATGTAATTACTTTTTTTTTCTTTACATATAACAAGATAAATTGGCCGGTTTTAACAATTAATAGCATAGATATTTGTAATTTCTTTTTTAGTTAGAAAAATATTTCTATTTTTTTTTGATAGAGAGAAATTAATAATTTTTTTTTTTTATAGAGAGAAATTAATAATTATTTTTTTGATAGAGAGAAATTAATAATTTTTTTTCGATGGAGAGATAAGATAAGAAGCGAAAGATATTTTTTTTTATATAAAAATATTAATAATTATTTTGTGTAAAGAGCCATTTATAAATTTAAATCGAAAACTTACCATTTGTGGCCAGTATTTTAAAAAAACCATTTTCGTCTTTTTTTTTATTAATAATAAAATAGTGTTTTATTTTTTCGTTGAAAATACAGTTCATTTCAATAATATTAATTGGATATTAATAATAGTAATAGTTATATAATATTTATAAAAATAACATAAAAATAAAAAATAAAAATAAAAAATAAAAGTAAAAAATAAAATAAAAATAAAATAAAATAAAATAAAAATAAGATAATAAATAAAATAAAATGAAAATAAAATAATAAATAAAATAAAAACTAAAGTAAAAATAAAATAATAAATGAAAATAAAAAAAACTATATAATATAATATAATAATAATAATAATAATAATAATAATAATAATAAAAAATATTAATTACAAATTCTCATTAAGTATTTCTTCTTTTAATTAACAGTAAACACGTGTTTTGTTTCTTCATTGAAATTTCTTCGTTCATTTTATCTCAATCCCCTTTGCATAATCTGAATTTGTAGAATTTTTTTTGCATGGTAATGAAACTGATTAGGTAAGTCGCAATTTTTTTCTGTATGTACTTACATTACGGTTGAAAGATTGTGAACGAACTATTTCTAAGTGAGAGTTGACGTTTATTTTTAAACTAGACAAATGTACAGTCGACTAGTAACATCGGTTAAAAATAAATTTATTGGTATGTAACTCTAATATTTAAAGAAATCAAATGAGTATTATATATGAAAATATTTTTTTATTTTTTTATTCTTTTATCTACCTTGAACTACAATTCTCGGACGTTAAAATTCTTATTAAAATATTATATTATTAAAAATATTCTATTATTAAAAATATTCTATTATTAAAAATATTCTAGTATTAAAAATATTATTGCATAAAAGTATCATGTATTAAAATATTAATATCTAAATATTTATAATCTACATTTACTTTACAATATTATATTTATAAATTTTATGTTTTATTCAGGAATGATATTATTATTTCACGCTTCTCAGTCAGAAAACAAAAGAAATCATCTGGTAAGTATTTTTAAAATGTTTAAAAAAATTATTCGAAGCAATTTTTAGACATCAGTCAAAGTGATAAAAGATTTTAAATTGAATTTCAGCAAATAAATTCTAAAATTACCAAAAACGTTTTTTATAAAGACCCAATAAATAAATTCTGCAATTTTCGTAAAAATTGCATTTAAAAAGTCTGAATTTTCAAAAAAGTATTTTTCTGCCTCATCCAATTTATTTAGATTGAAAAG
The DNA here is from genome assembly GCA_011057455.1 of Ganaspis sp. Gsp50. Taxonomy (NCBI): domain Eukaryota; kingdom Metazoa; phylum Arthropoda; class Insecta; order Hymenoptera; family Figitidae; genus Ganaspis; species Ganaspis sp. Gsp50. The sequence continues at coordinate 4,804 of WNHD01006032.1, read as the reverse complement.
GTTTTGGGTGGATTTTTTTTAAAAAAGAAAGATGTAACATGCCAGGGAATGAAACGTAAATCTTTTTTGTTAGATTAAAAAAAAAGGGGAATTTTCCTTATTGTGCAAACAAAAAATTTCAATTTTCTACACACAGTTCGTGAAGCGTTACGAATCGACAGCTTTATCGACATAGTAGCGACGGACAAATTACTGTTTGCAACGATAACTCCATATCGTTAGTTTCAAAACCGAAGAACCAACGTTTTACGATCCTATACCTTCAACTTCCGTTAAAATTCATTTTTCGTCATGAAACATTCATCATTGTCTAATATTTCTGGAATATTGACAGGCGCGATTCAATCTTGAAATATTTTTTAAATTTCTTTCTTCTGCAATTTTTAAAATGTATGAAATAACTAATAATTCATTAATTATGTAGATAATGCAATATTTTCCCATGGAGGAAATGATTGTAAATTTTATAATGTATTCAATTTATTTTTAGAGTCGTTTTTATGGCTTTTGGGAAAATATTTTTATGGGTCAAATAACGCTTAAAGCTGTGGCAATGTTGCAGCGATATTAAATATATTTTAGCAACACTGCCATGCAAATGTAGTAAAATATTCCTGAAATATTGGTACCAATACTCCAATAATATTGATTCATACATTCCAGTAACATTGATGCAAATATTCCATAAAATATTAGTACAAATATTTCAGCAATATTGGTGTGAATATTTTAGAAATATTGTTGCAAATATTCCAGTAATATTGGGACAAACATTTCAGAAATATTGATACAAATATTCCAGTAATATATGTGCAAATATTCCAGCAATATCAGCATAAATATTCCTGCAATATTAGCAAAAATATTCTAGCAATATTAGTGTGAATATTTCAGAAATATTGTTGAAAATATTCCAGCAATTCTGGTGCAAATATTCCAGCAATATTGGTGTAAATATTCTAGAAATATTGTTGCAAATACTCCAGAAATATTGGTACAAATATTTCAGAAATATTGTTGAAAATATCCCAGCAATATTGGTGCAAACATTTCAGCAATATTAGCAAAAATATTCTGGCAATATTAGTGTGAATATTTCAGAAATATTGTTGAAAATATCCCAGCAATATTGGTGCAAACATTTCAGCAATATTAGCAAAAATATTCTAGCAATATTAGTGTGAATATTTCAGAAATATTGTTGAAAATATTCCATCGATACTGGTGCAAATATTCCAGCACTATAAGCACAAATATTCCAGCAATATTAGTGTAAATATTGCAGAAATATTGTTGGAAATATTCCAGCAATATTGGGACAAACATTCTAGCAATATTAGTGTAAATATTTCAGAAATATTGTTGTAAATATTCAAGCAATACTGGGACAAACATTCCAGAAATATTGGTACAAATATTCCAGAAATATTGGTACAAATATTCCAGCAATACTGGTGCAAATATTCCATCAATATTAGTACAAATATTCTATCAATATTAGTACAAACATTCTAGAAATATTGGAGCAAATATTTCAGTAATATTGACGCAAATATTCCAGCAATATCAGTACAAAAATTCTAGAAATATTAGTGCAAACATTCTAGAAATATTTCAGCAATATTGGTGTAAATATTCTAGAAATATTGTTGCAAATATTCCAGCAATATTGGGACAAACATTCCAGAAATATTAGTACAAATATTTCAGTAATATATGTGCAAATATTCTAGCAATATTAGTGTAAATATTTCAGAAATATCGTTGAAAATATTCCATCAATACTGGTGCAAATATTCCATCAATATTAGTGCAAATATTCCAGTAAAAATAGTACAAACATTCTAGAAATATTAGTACAAACATTCCAGAAATATTAGTACAAACATTCCAGAAATATTTTAGCAAAAATTTCAGTAGTATTGATGAAAATATTCCAGCAATATTAGTAGAATTATTCCTGGAATATAAATACTATACTCGAGTGCAATATTCTATCAAAATTTGTGTAATATTCCTAATATTCCAGCAATATTGCTAGAATAGTATTGCAGTTCAATATTTCACCAATATTGGCACATATTTATTCCTGTAACATTACCACCTAGATTGTCGTGAAATATTCCAGGAATATCACCACTTGGTCGCAGTGAAATATTCCAGAAATTAGTACAACTATTGTAGTGGAATATTACAAAAGTAATGCAATAATATTCAATCTCTAAAACATTGAGTTGACAATTATTTTAGCAATAACAATAATAATGATTTCAATAATAATCAATAGTAATAATAATAATAATAATAATAATAATAATAATAATAATAATAATAATAATAATAATAATAATATTAATAATAATAATAATAATAACAATAATAACAAAAATTATAAATAAACTAATACAGTTTTTAATTTTTAAAAACTGTGTAAAAATATTTACATATAAAAAATCTCTATATGTAAAAAATAAAATATATAAAAAATTCCTTTTTAAAAATTCGTTTCTGTCGTGAAATAATTTTTTTTTGCGAAAAACAGTTGCAGTTGAAGAGCAGAGAGAATCTAGTGAAAGTTTGTCGATTCTGGAGGCAGTCGAGTCTTGTCTTTTAGTCACTCGGTCACAGTTTGAAAACGGAGCTGTTCGTGAAAACAGTGCGAAAAAAATCTTCTCATTCACGTGTTCATACTATGGATTGGGGTCTACGAACTTCTATTAAAGAACTTTTCTATTATTCGAATTTATCATAATTTGTTGATTAAATAAACAATAAACTTTATTGTCTTAACTCCTCAATTGTTCATTAATTTTATTCAAAAATTGACCAAATTGTGTAAATTATTAATTGGTATAATTAGTTAACAATAAATTGAGTATTTTAATGAAGTATTACGAAGAATATTACAAAGAAGAATATTACAAAAAAGAATATTACAAAGAGGAATATTACTGTGAAGAATATTACAAAGAATATTACTGAGAAGAATATTACAAATAGGAATTTTACAAAGAAGAATATTACAAAGAGGAATATTACAAAGAGGAATATTATAAAGAGGAATATTATAAAGAAGAATAATACAAAGAATATTATAAAGAATATTGCAAAGGATATTACAAATAATATTATAAATAATATTACAAAAAATATTGCAAAGAATGTTACAAAGAATATTACTAAAAAGGAAATATCACTAAAAAGGAATATCATTAAAAATTGAGCGATACTGAAAATGGAATATGACAAGAAAGGAAATATTACTAGAAATGAGATATTACTAGAAATGGAGTAATATTGAAAATAGAAATATAACAAGAAACCGAATATCACTAGATATAAAATATTACTAAACATGGAATATCACTAAAAAGTAACATCACTAAAAAAGGAATATCCCTAAAAATGAAATATCACTAAAAATTCAACATCACTAAAAATTCAACATCATAAAAAACTGAATATTACAAAAAAAAACTCAAAGAAACAGCAGAAATCAACGAAACTGAACTTTGAAATATTTTTAACAATTCTTTGGAAACGCGCATTCAGTGAATTTAAAAATAACTGAAGTGTTACTCACTCACAATTGTAAATATGCTGAGTAAATTAATAATCAGTGATAGTGACGTTCACACAAGATAGTATCATTTTTCATTATTTTTCAAGGCTGCAGACTTTTTAGTTTTTGCAAATTTAAATTATACTTGTTCTTGCGAAAATGTATTTTCACACGTCTGAGGCAAACTACTTTTTCTTCAAGGAATATTAATCCTGGCTTAAAAACCTTTTTTGGAAATATGCCATGAGTGTAAGAAACTTCTTCATTAATTAATTTCATTTTTTTTCCTTTTTATTTTAGCTCTTATTTAACTTGACCCGAAAATTTTTCCACATAATAATTATTTTAGGAAAACAAAAGCAATTAAATAATAATAATAAAAAATGACAATCACGCATTACGAACTTAAAAACCTACCCTACATAATTGTTTCAATATATTTTATGGGCAAAAAATAAATCTTTAGGGTGGCTTTTCTCCCAGAGAATGTCTCATTTATCGATCAATGTTGTAGGCGAAGGTCGGGAAAGTGGGTCAATGTTGTCCAGGATGAGTTTTGAATTTTCACCGGAAATGCAAACTTTTCCGCAAAAAATATTTCAACATTCTTGCAAATTAAAATATTGAAAATATTTCATAATTCATAATTCTTCATAATTCTTCATAATTTATTTATTTGCGAACATTATTTTTATAGTTATTTCTTTTTTATAATATTCAGGTAATAATGTAACAAAATTAAATATATTATTTTTAAATTTATAGATAAAAATAGATTTTTATTTCTTTTTTATAATATTCAGGTAATAATGTAACAAAATTAAATATATTATTTTTAAATTTATAGATAAAAATAGATTTAATTATAAATGTGCATGTATTTACAAATAGTATTTATTAAATAGTAAATAATACACACTAAATTAGTAAATTTTAGTGTGTATTACACACTAAAATAGTAAATTCTAGTGTGTATTAAAAATAACATCAAATTTACAATATTTTTATATTTTATATTATTTTATGTTTATTTTATATTTTTGCAATACAAAAAGGTTGTCTTTTGTTTCACTTTGTTTACTAATTGTCACTTTATTCACTAATTTTTCACTTTGTTTATTAATTTTCACTTCATTCGCTAATTTTTCACTTCATTCGCTAATTTTTCACTTTATTCGCTATTTTTTCACTTTATTATACAATCACTTTGTTCATAACATTTTTACTTTTTTCGCTAATTTT
>WNHD01006030.1:0-10646 GCA_011057455.1 Ganaspis sp. Gsp50 | reverse complement strand
CTCTTATTTTAAGAATAGTATATTCTAAATTTAGGTATAAAATATACTAGAATATTAAGAATATTTATACTTAAATTTAGAATATACTATTCTTAAAATGAGAGTACATTCTTATTTGAAGAATAGTATACACTTAACTTAAAAATAGAATATACTTAAATTGGAGCTAAGAAGATATTCTTAAACCTAGAATACGGGTCTTTCTATGTTAAGTGTTATATTTTAGAATTTTTCTAACTTCTATTAATTTTTATGTTGAAAAATTGTTTTGCAATAGATTTTTTAATTTGTCTGTACATTGTTGCAGACCTTACATTTATATAAGATAATGAATGCACCATATGGACTAAATAAATTTAATTACTTACACAGGGAAGATTCAAGACAGTTTTAAAAAATTTCAAGAAATTGTAAACGAAAGTGGAGGATGGCCCTTATCTAGCAGTAACATAACCTGGCAAGAAGTTGATAAATATTATGCTCGTCGTATAGGTGACAGTGCATTTTTTGACATTAAACTTAATGGAAATCTTGTCTTAACAGTAAGAACTACTTTTGCAATTGTTCTTTTCTCTAAAGCTTTCTTAAAAACATTTTTATAAACAGTACAAAACTTTCATCCCTCTTTAGACATCATCAACGATTTTCTTCATATATTACATATCCAGTCATTCTGTTTTAGCTCTAAATACTTTCAGCCTTTATCTTCTGGTGAAAATATTTTTCAGTTTCTTTCTTCATTAACTGTTAGAAAAAAAATTTTCCTATTATCAATTTACAGATTACTAAACCATTAAGGAAAAATATCAATCAATATAAAAAAGTGAATAATAATACAAAAGATGAAATAATAAGATTCACAACTACTATATTTAATGGTTTTTTGTCAGCTTCAAATACAAAATCACAACAAAGTTCTGCTGAAGTATCAAGAGAAATGGTACACTTCCAAGAACAATTGCAAGAGGTAGGTTCAAAAATAATTTTAAGTTATTTTTATAATTTAATGAAAATGCTTTCAGATTATGAAAACATCAAAAACCAAGTACGTTAAGTTATCCATTCGTAAGCTACAAGAAAAGTCCGATCAAATTCTTCCCAAATGTAGTTCAGAACAGGTAATATAATATTTACTTTACATGTCAAACTGTCTACTCCGATTATGCCTGAGTGGTACTTTTTAATTGGCATATGCAATTTTAGGGTCAATCACAAATAAATTAGTTGGTCTTGTAGCTGTATTAATTTAAGTTTTGGTTGTTATAAATTATTATTATTCAAATTATATTAACGAATACCCATTTAACAATTTTAATAAATAATTTATCCAGAAAGCGGATATAGCTTTTGTGAGTTTACGTGCGAATATAATTTTATTGTGAATTAAATATGTTTGTGAATGATACTGTTTATATGATTTGTAAAAGCTGATTAATGGATTTGTTGTACTAATTTCAGATACAATGGCTTACATTTTTCCAATCATTATTTAAGAGTACTGAAATGAATATTACAAACGAACTGACAGTGGTAATCGATGTTAAATATGTAAAAGAATTACATAACCTTTTGTGCAATACAAAAAATAATGAGATTGGTAAGCGAAATGGATACTTTCCAAATCTGAATCAGGAGAAAGTATATTATGCCACTAGTTTAAATCAGTGAAATCTACTACTCAGTGATAACTTTTAATTTGCAAAATTTCGCTCATTCGAATTTTCAGAGTACATAATCTTCTACAATATATATTTAAATGCCTTCTATATTACCTTTTTATTTTAGCAATCATAATCTTCTTTTTTTCAGTAAATTATATTCACTGGGTCTTTATAAATGAAGATCGTTCTTATTATTATTGGCATCCGAAATTATTAACCAGATATTCAGAAGAGCTTAGGTACACTTATTCTTTATTTTCCACCTAATAAAAATAATATACGATTTACAAATCATATATTTTTGCTCCGCAGATTTAAGAAATGTATTAAAGCTATGCCACTTGAAGAAGGATATTTAACAGAAGCAATTTTATCTCGATTAACAAATGAAAGAAAAGAACTAGTAAGAAATAATACCTTTATGTTATACTGAACTCAACATATATTATACACCCAAATGCACGAATGCCTTCCTTTAAAGATGTATTGCGCATCGTATTTGCATTGGATTTTTTATGCTCCGAAAAATTTGTAAGGGAGGCATTCATGCATTTGGGTGGACAATATATGTGACACGATCTGAAGAAAGGGACTTTACAAGCATTTGAAATTAGGTTATGTTTGCTGACAGTTTTAACTTAATTAATGCTTCCCTTTTAATTATTTGCAGAGAAAAACAGTTTTTCTCGACAGTATACAAAAAAGTTATTTAAAAAAAAAACTGTTTTTGTCTGCAAATAATTAAAAGGGAAGCATTCATTAAGTTAAAACTGTCAACAAACATAACCTAATTTCAAATGCTTGTAAGATCCCTTTCTTCAGATCGTGTCACATATACATACATATGTACAGGTTACAACAATACGTATCTCACTGTAAAAAAGAAATCTCTTTTTAAGCCCACGTTTGACTGAAACCGTTTATATTGGTCCCAATTTTCAGTGACTTTCAGCATATAAAAATAAGACCGAAAAATATAGTATCTTTCAGTCATTTTGGATTTAAAGTGCAAATCTTGTAACTATTATGCTCTCTCTCTCTCTCTCTCATACATATAATATCTTCGCATAGTACATGAATATTGCAGCCATTTGCACTAAAATGTTCGGAATATTTAATTGTTAGATTGAGAGAGTCAATGTTCTTGTTAGCGTTAAGATATCTACTTGTAAGAAAACATTGACAGCGTACATTTCTAGAATATTTCCATTAGGATGATTTTTTAAACTATTTTTCATTTTTTTCGGTTCAAACTTTGTTAACGTTTGAGTTATTCACCATCAATAAAAACATTTTGACCCCGAGTCATTTAACAAAAATTCGGACAACCCTACCGTATTTTCATATTTATGCCGCAAGATGGTTAGTTTATTATTTATACAGCATTTTTATTTAAATTAGGCTACCAGTATATTTGAAGAGATTAAAGAAGAATTAAGATCCGAGTTAATGCACAGCTGGTTAGACAAAGACGCAAAGACATTGGCTCTAGATAAACTAGAAAATATAAAACTTGTTGCTGGTAACCTGTATTCTAATCATTATCCTGAAAAGTTTTCATACAATGTAAGAATATACAAAAAAACAAATCAATATTAACTATGTAAAGCTTTAATTGAAAGTTTTTGAAATGTACTGTTCTGTTGTTTAACATGTATTTTCGCAGTTTGAAATTGATCAAGTACCATTTGAAAATTGGCTTCGTTTTAAAAGAGCTCAAATTGCAGATATCGCATCAAAGCTTCTGGAACAGCAAAATAATCATCGGTATGTCGCTGTTTGTTAATATTATATTGTTCTACTTATTGTGACGCGCTTACAACAAGGGACTTAAAATGACAAATTGCAACTTAAAACACGGAGAAAAATTGCAAGTTAAATTTACATAATAAGGTTATTATAGTAACTACTCACTTAAATAATATTTCCCGAAGTTTTCAAGTAGAACATACTTAAAGTATTAGGTGATATGTTTTGAAAAATAACTGTACTTATCTATTCAAATAGTAAGGTAAATTTTAGATAACTTCTTAGGCAGATTTCACTGAAGTACGTCAGTAATTTTTACCTTATTAATTTAATTCAATTTGTTATATAGGTATTAGGTATATTATATTACAGCTGTAGAATAGTGGATTTAACTACAGATTTTTCTCCGTGTAGAAGAAAGATAAGAAAAGTCTTACACGGTTAGATCCTGTGCAAACCGCTGATGCTTAAACTGACATCTCTTTAAATAGAAATCTACTAATTCGATAATGAAAATTCGATAATGGTGCATAATTAACGATAGACTAGCGATAAATACAAACGATAAACTATTAATTAATAACTTTAGTTTAACGATACTAACAACACGATAATTTATTATCAATGACACGCATGTCATTTTAAATGACCTCTTACAGATATCCAGTACAATCCGGGCGTTCCCAAGTATCATCTCGATGTTTAGGTAGATTTTAAGCGCAGCTTCTTTAGGAATGCGAACCTTTTATGGGTAGTCTGCGTTTATTTCCCATAGATTAGACCAAAAATATCTCGCCACTTTACTTTTAAAATAATGCATAGTGGAAGAGTGGAAGAGTGGATCAAAATCGGGAAAACAGATTAAACTGGGTACCTTTACTTTTCTGCAAAGGTAAATTTAGGTATGGTTATAAGATGAGGCATTGGAATTAACAGTTGATTATACCCGTGTAGAAATTCCCCGATTACGGCCCAAGTAGGGAATGAAACACAGGGCCAGATCAGGGCGTGACATGGACATAAAATTCCCGGTGTGGCCCTGATCGGGCCGTGCGTTTCATTCTCTAATTGGGGACGCCCTTCCTGGGCCCGGTCAGGACCTTAGCAAAATTTCTACAGGGGTACACTTGTAGAGTATCATTATTTCTTCCTATTTAAATGTTTTGACTTGGGCGGGAGAGTCGATTACAATGGAATGAGACAGATAGTAAAAAGGCTTTTTAATAAGAATAAAAAAAGTAAAAACCAGGAATCTTGGGATTTATATAGAAAGACGAGAAAGGATTATAAGAAGGAACTTGACTGGGCAAAAATTACCATCTGAAAAAGCTACTGTGAAGGCATAGACCAAACGCCTGAGGCGTCGAGGCTTTATAAATTTTTAGCAAGTTACCCAATTGCCGAGCTTAGAACAATTAAACTCCTTAATGGGCATTGTGCACAAACTAAAGTGGAATGTCTGGAGGATCTGATAGAGGTTAATTTCCTAGAATTTAAGAAGGCGGCAGATAATGAGTTGAGAGGAGGGATAGTGATCTCGAGAGGTGGTCGAGAACACTGGAGCCTAGCATCAAAAATCGTTATGCTCTAAAAGGTTTCGACTGGGCTATTAACTCATTTGAGTCGTACAAATCATCAGGTGAGACGGTGTGTACCCGGTTCTTTTACAAAGTGGCACATACGGACCGCACTGGTGAAGATTATGAGAGCATATATACATCGAGGTTAGCCGAGGTTAGAACTTAGCATGTGCCGATACAGGTAGGGTAGAGTGACCACAATATGCCTTTGTTGCATAAAATATCGTATGTATCATATGTCATAGGTACTTCTTTTGTCTCGCGTGATATTCCCAAACTCGTCTCCGGGTTGCGCGACCTCGGCTTTGCCTGGGGCTTATGCTCGTCTACATCTCGAATGGAAATATCGCCGCTCGACTATAAAGACATATGTATGGCTTTTGATGCATAATATACTATAAATCAGCTTGATTTCATTTCATTTATGTTAAAGGCATTAGAAAAAATGATTGATGTGTATATCAGGCAGAAATGTTTGGTAGAAAGGCTCTCACATAAGGACAATCTGCATATTGGCTGGAATTTTTGGTCGCTACTGCATTACACATGTGGGCAGAATCAAGATAGAATTGGAAACGGGAAGGTATGCAGTTTGTGCCTTTCTGCATATTGAGGGGCCTTTTCCAAGCATACTGTTTAAAATTCTCAAGGAGGTTATTGTCTCAGTTTTAAGTTTATAAATTTAAGGATTACTAATTAACGATTTCATAGTTTTATTGCGTTGGAAAATTCTCTTCATTGCTAGATTATGCTAGCTTTGTCCTTTCTGCAGTGTTTTTCGATTTGCTTATTCGTCTTTCTTATTGGCCTTGAAAAGAAAACTCCCTCTTTTCTATTGATCAGATAACCAAAAGGACGCACAGTGGGCCTGACGGTATCAAGTTTTCCTTTTGTGTTGAATACCGGTCTTAAAACACGGGAGTGTTTAGTTTTCATCCCCGTTCTATTGAGGAAAACACTTGCTGACTGGACCTATTTTTAAGGAGAATAAGTGCTGGCTGAACCTGTCCTTCACTGAAGACAAGATTTTTTTCAATCTTGGAGACTGTTTGTGGAATTATAAGAGGCCTAGCTGGGTGAGCACTTTGTCCTCTCTTTTCCTTCCTCTTTTCTGTATTGTCCTTCGATTAAGTTTACTTTAGCCTTTTTATTTCTTTTGTCTTCTTTTTTCTTCCTCCATGTTTTTTTTCCTTTGAGTTGGAAATTGGCCAATGGCAAAAGCCTGAGTTTATTCACGCCTCCATATGGAGCACTATTATGAGGTTCACTTTCAGTCAACGAAGTCCACACCGAAGTATTATTCAACACAATTGTGGTTAGCTGTCAGGCATTAACATTGTTTTTTCTTTCATATCATAAGGACATGTACTCATTAGTTTAAAATATTCACATCTATTTCAAAAACTATGTGTTCTCTGTATTCATTTATCCGGCTCAAATAATGTCCTTTCTGTTAATCGAACATAATTCCTTGATCCGGTCCATCGTACCGGATCAAGGAGATGCTTCGGTTAAAATATTGTTGCAAAATGGTGGTTCCTAATTACCTTAATGCTCAATTAAAGCATCAAAAGCTTGTTGCTGGTCAGTTCAGAAGCGCTCTCGATGACTTATATCAGGGAGAACAAGAAGATGTTTCTATTCGTTGTGTCGAAGCGTGCTTGTCCGCATTAAATAATGACTAGGAGAAATTTGCAAGCAACCATAAAACAATAGGTTCGAAAATTGCAGAATTGGTAGAAAATGTTAGAAAGAGCAGATGCTTAGAAGCAAAGTATAGCGAGGCGAGAATAAAAACTTTTGTCTTAAATGGATGCCTTCTAGAAGGTATCTTGTCATCCGTACTGTAGTGCATAGTCGCAGATGAGCTTTTCAGGAAGCTTAATGAGCAGGGATATTTGATGCAAAATTATGCGGATGATTTACTAAAAGGATTTGTATTAAACAGAATTCTTAGAACTAATGCAGACAGCACTACGCATTGTAACAGTATGTTGCGATTGTATTGGGTTGTCTTTACGTCACGAGAAGACGAATTTTGTGTTTAATTAATTTATTTTAATTTGTATTTCACTAGGAAATACAAGGTTGCTGGATTAAAAGGGCATGTATTCTTTCGAAAGGAAATAGCAATATCCAGTTCAGTAAAATATCTAAAAAAATCCTTGTTAAAAAGCTGAGCTGGAAGGAGCATCTGGAATATCAGTGCAATAAATTCTGTACTTCGTCTTTGATATGCAGAACGATAATAGGATCATCCTTACCTGGAGTATGGACCAAGTATAGTACATTGGATATACGAGATGGTTCTGATGCTAAGATTTCTGCATGCTGACGTTGTGTGGTGGCCCAGGACCAAACTTATTACGGTGAAAAAGAGACTGGAACACCTATAGGCAATAGTTTTTAGAGAGATAACTGGCAATAAAGACCACGCCAACACCGTCATTGAGATTTATACTCTTGGAGGAACCTTTGTTATATCTGCCAGGGCCAAAGCTATGCTTACTATTAATAGCCTTAAGACACAAGCCATACAGGAACAGGGTAGTAAATACACTAGATTCCCGAAATCCGCATGGGGCCAACGCAAAATAAAACGTAAACGGAAGCGGTCATTTTCTAACTTATAGGTCTGTCTTTTTCCAACAAGGACAGACCTATAAGTTAAACAAGGACCGCTTCCGTGTACCTTATATTATGCGCGGGATCCATTCTGACACAGGCTGCACTAGCTGGGTGACCAATGAACAAGAGCATAAAATAGCTAGATGCTCTTTGAAAAGTTGCTAGATGTCGCTAATAAATAAGAAGAAAAACGCTAGATGTGGCGCTGGATTTTAAACTGAAAAATTGATAGTCATTCATTACATTTCGTTAATTAGAATTATTAAATATTTTATAAGGTCTTTTAAATAATACAAATTTAATTATGTAAATAAAAAAAAATTTATTTTTGTGAATATTATTCAGAAAACAAACGGCAATAAAATCTATCCTCAAATAAAATCTTTCAATATATGTCCATATATGAAATATATGTTAACATAGGGACTTTCTTTAGATTTTTGAACAATATGCGCCTATTATAAATATACATAAATGTTAAAATAAAAAAATCCTAGATTAAACTAATAACCGCCACTTTCTTGTTCTAATAAGTTAATCGCATTATCCATTTCAAATTCACTAACATTCGCAGTATTACCCGAATTCCAAGATTCTTTGGTACCGATTAGTCTTACAACACTATCTGGTAATTTGTAATCGTGACAACACACTTTCAAACGTCTCAGTCCATAGCTAATTTATTTTTAATTAAGCCCATTTGGCTAAACACTCATTCTATATTCGCATTTGATAAAGGCAAAACTAATAAAGTTAATGCCAATTCACCTAACTCTTGAAAAGAGTGTAATCCAGAGTTATTGGTAAAAGAGTTTACTTCTATCGAAAATAACAAAGTATCATTTGAATCATTTTAATCCAAAGAATTCAAGTTTTGCACTGATGCTCGATTTTAATACCTCCAATGCTGTTTGGATTAAACGTCTTTACAATATGAGTTATGTTTGATTTTAATTTTTTCAAACATTCAACAACAAAAAAGTGTCGGATGTTTTCCAAAATATCAATATTGTCTGGCAGAAGTTCACGTAGTTCAATTGTCAAATATTTTACGAATAATATGCATCTTTTTCTTTAATGAATTTTTGGTTTTCGACAGATATATTTTCTTTACGATAAGAATTCAGAAAAGGGAAACTTAAGTAAGGATCCTGATCCAAATAATCTTCAAATTTGTCTTTGTAAATGTCAATTTTTGCCGTAGGTCTTATAATTGTTTTAACTAAGGACGCATTGTATTTTTAAAATCTTTTAACAATTTTGTCGGATCATCAACCGAAGATTCGAAGCTTTTAATTGTACTTTGAAGTGACTGTAAAATTGGCAAAAGGAATGATAAATAAACTTCGTTCAATAAATCATTATACATCGCGTACAGAATTTCAACAGTATAACATTTTTCACATAAATAAGCAATTTGAAAATGAGTTTTCAATTCTACTCGTTGTGATAAAATTGGTGAAACTGCTGGTTCAATAAACAACGCGTGTTAGCCAACTTAGGAATTTGTAGTGGAGTTTGACCATCATTAATCAATTTATAAATGTTTTTATAATCATGAGGTCTGTTTGAAGACTTAGAAAACCATTTATAAGTTTTTCAAATGAGAAATTCTATATTTCTAGGTAATACTTCTTAAAAAGCTTCAGATACTGCAAGCTGGATACAGTGACACACATCTGATGTGAACTAAGTTAGGTAAAGTTAATTCTATTTTTAATCGTTGATAAATTCCAGTGTGCTCACCTACCATAGTACTTGCATTATCAGTTCCTATACCTTTTAAATTCCGAATAGATTAATTAAAAACAATGTAGAGCATTTTTAACAGCATTGGTAATAGTTTCGACTAATCCGTTTTCCACTTCGATAAAGGCGAGGTAAGTCGAAACAAATTCTTTATGCGATTTACTGCAGTTGTGTAACGCAAAAGTTTTAAAACGCTAATGTTTGTGGGATCATCAATTAATAGACTATAAGGACTATCTCCAATGTCAGTCATAAGATAAGAATTAAAATGTGGGCCAAGTAATTTTTAATAATGTTTCCACATTTTCTACGGTGTAAATGCAGATCATCTTGATTAAATTTATTTTGAAGCTCTGTTAAATGATCTACGGAGCGTAAATACGTATGTATTGCGCAGTATAAGCATAACGATGTGTAAGGAAATTATATTCTAGGGTTGTATTTTTTTGAGAGTCTTGTACTTCCTGACGATTCGACGAATCGATCGTATAATTTCGAGAGAGATCGAATATTTTCGTGGAAAGGAATGGTGTTTCCGAGAAAGGCATGAGACGAATCGTGAATTGGGCGTTTTTGGGTATTTGCGGGGAAGGGTTTCATTTGGAAGGGTGATCAAATCAAAATTCCATTAAGGCTCGGTCTTCTCGCTTGCAAGACAGGAACGGGTTCGTACGTCGCTTATGTGTGTCCCCGATAGCATACATGTGAGTTTAATTTCTTTGGATTTTGTATTTTATTCTCTCTTTTCCATTATTTAAGAAAATGAATATTAAAATTGTGGGTTGTTATTTTTAATTGGTTCAAAAGAAGTGGCGTAATTTATCATAAGCGGTGTGTAACTTATTGAGCACGTGGAAGAATTTGGGGTCAAATCAAGGGTGACTGAGAAATTATTTGGTTTCTAATTAATTCATAAAGAAGATTTCCTGCATCTAACAAAACGTTTGGGAAATTGGAGAATCCTGAGGAAAAATTTGAGTGCTAATTTACAATTCCGCCTCTTTCCCGAATTATAATCACCATTCTTCAATTCCGCTCCAATCATCGGACCAGCATGCGATAAGTTTTTATATAATTATTATTTTATTTATGAACTGTTCATATTTTTATTTAATGAACAAATGCCTTTTCGGCAGATTTGAGAACAAAAATTTGTATATTTGATAAATCGACAAAAATTTCGTCAATGACGATACGCTGCTAAAATTAAATCTTATTAGTCGTTCGCGATTTGGGTATGAAATTCTTATGAATTTACCGATTGGGTGAGAGACGCGTC
>WNHD01006027.1:0-13085 GCA_011057455.1 Ganaspis sp. Gsp50 | reverse complement strand
GGGGCCATTCAAGTATTACGTAAGCATGTTAGGGGGAGGGGGGGTAGCTGATTTGCTTATATTGTCTTACGCTGGGGAGGGGGGGGTGTAACTAGAATCTTACGTAAGATTATTATAATAAATAAATAATAATAAATAATTTTAAGTTTATAACTAATAAATTAAAAAAAAAATTATAGTAAATAAAATAAAGTTTCAAATCAATTTCTTCTTTTTTTTTATTTCCTGAAAATGTAATTCATAAAAAGGGGGGGGTATAAAGGATAACCTTACGTAAGATCAAGGGGGGGGGGTTAAAAAACCGTAAAATTATGCTTACGTAATACTTGAATGGCCCCTAATACGAAATATTAATGTCTGTGAATAGTTTTACTTAATAAAAGTTCAATAAAAGTTTCATTAATATGAAGAAAATTATAACAAAAATTAATTATTGTGAACTCTTTTGGTCTTTTAAATATTAATATCGAATCCGTGACTTTTTTTACATGAAGAAGAAATAATTTTGCAACTATAGTTTCTGGAATCCTGGGGTTGAGAAAAGTCCATAGATGTCAATAACTCAAAACCGAAAAGATAAAGCAATACTTTATATGAAATGGAGTCACTAAATATAAGATTTAATATAAGATTTAGTCACTAGATATAAGATTTAATATAAGATTTAATATAAGATTTATTCACTAGATATAAGATTTAATATAAGATAGTCACTAAATTTTAGTCACTAAATATACGAGATCACAAAAGATCTTATCTTTACGATATTTTTCAAAGTGTTTCTCTTAAATGATTTATCTACCAACAAATCTTTAGAAAAGATTTTAGTAGCTTTTAATTAAAATCTCAAGTTAATGGTAAAAATGTATCCTGATGAATGAATTCATAATTCCTCTTCTCTGAAAAGAGGATGAGAAAAAATGGAAAAATAGAAAAGAGTCTTTATGTGTTGATAAACCAGTACAAAAAAGACATAAGAAAAAAGCTGACGGAATTTTTTGGCGCCCTAGAAAATGAAGTAACGTTTTCTATAATAAATTAAATTAGACTTATAGTATCATGGACAGTAATCTCCCATTCTATTCTTTACCAAAAGTAACGATAAGATTATGATGGCCCGAGAAGTGATGAAACACACCCTAGTGACCTAGTTATGTCATTTATGATAGAAACATAAAATGCTGAAGGTCATGAAGAATAATACGTTTTTAATTAAAAAAGTTTTTATTTAAATATTAAGTTATTAAGTAATCCTGGATAATAGTTAATCTCTTCATCATTCAATCACCTTAAATTAAAAATGAGATCACTGATAGTTCCTTGATTCTTTGCACTTTCATGCAAGAAGCTCGCTCAAAAATATTTTTGGCAACTTTCCTTTCTGTCAATTCAAAGTGTCTATTAATTTCTGTCCCACAAAATTGATTGCTTCAACACTGGAGGCTCACAACGCTGCATTTTATTATC
Organism: Ganaspis sp. Gsp50; assembly: GCA_011057455.1. Classification (NCBI taxonomy): domain Eukaryota; kingdom Metazoa; phylum Arthropoda; class Insecta; order Hymenoptera; family Figitidae; genus Ganaspis; species Ganaspis sp. Gsp50. The sequence continues at coordinate 11,618 of WNHD01006027.1, read as the reverse complement.
AGTGTTTTATTTATACGGTATTTTCTTCTTCAGTATTTATTTTCTGTATTTATTTTTCGTATTTATTTTTTGTATTTATTTTTTGTATTTATTTTCTGTATTTATTTTCTGTATTTATTTTCTGTATTTATTTTCTGTATTTATTTTTATAAAAAAGATAAACATTTATATAAGAAGCTCTTTAAAACTTAAATTAAGTTTTAATTTAACTGTATAGATACAAAAGTTATTTATAATTTCATTTTTATATTAAGATCACGGATGTAAAAGATCAGTCATGATTAAATTATACGGATAATGGAATTTAGCTATAATTGAATTATGTAGATAAAATGATTTTCTAATTAAATTAATCGGGAAGGAACATAGTTGAAGACATAATATTAATTCCAGTCGAGATCCTTTGTGTCAATGTAGATGCAAGTTTCTGCTAGCGAATCTCAGGAATATCAGATTGCTCCTCATCTTCATGTTTGGAATTACCATCTGCTTCTGTGGTGTCTCCAAAGGTCAATTTGTAGTATTCCGGCTTTATTCTGAGATTTAATGCTGCAGGGGCCACCATACTCAACCAACTAATTAATTTGTTTTTACTGAAAGCATTCGCAACATTCGTCAATTTATTTATTCTTAAGCCTCAGATAGTCCCTGCCAAAAGTTGTAAATAAAATTGAAAAATAAATTAATCGGAGTTTCTAAATTATCTATAAATAAATTAATTTGTTAATGTATCTGCCTGTCATAGGGAAAATACAATTACATTTTTATGGCCTGTGAAGATAAAACTATACCTTTCGTTTTTATATGTCTTTTAATATAAATTGTTATAATAGGTATATATAAATTGTTGTAATATATGTTTTTTTAAAACAATTTTTTACATTCTCATCAATAATGAGAGTGTATTAAAAATGTGCGATTTTTTCTAAGCAACTTGTATTTATTTTTCATTTTATTTTATAAAGCATTTTATATTTTTGGCCGGGACGATCACAGAACAATGAATATTGAATAATCGATATTCTTTTGAAAAAAACTAAGAGTTTTGTGATTTTGTAACATTTTTTTGATTTACGAAAAAATACCTTTTGGGCGTGATTTTTAGGAGGTTTTGTGACATGCATGGGTGAAGATATAAAAACGGCGTGCCAAGAATTGGATGCATCGCTTGAGATAATTCAGTGTAAGATAGAGACTCGTTCTTCACAAATTTTTGTGCTACTTCCATGGAGACAGAATTTATTCCTGGGAAATCTAGTGACAACAAAAAATGAAAACAATTAGTTTGAAAATTAAATTTTGAATTACTATAATATTAATATTACATATTACATAATATTACTATAAAGCAATATAATATAATGATGAAGATTATTATATATGTAATTACTATAACATAATTCTTGCTCTTAATTATAAATTACTTTCTCATACATATGATAAAAATAAATTACTTTTTCATACATATGATTAAAATAAATTACTTTCTCATACATATGATTAAAATAAATTAATTTTTCATACATATGATTAAAAAATTCAGCAATTTTTTCATTGACTTTTCTAATCAGACGTCTTTTTTGCCCAGTTCAGGATTGTCTGCAATCGAAGGAACAATCATGGCTGTAAACGCCCCCACTTCCGCAGATTAAGGTCTAGTGGCGATCAGTCGTCGATTCCGATGACTTTCATAAACCCCACGAATAATAAAAGACAATCTCGGTAAAATTGTTGCGTCAAAACTTTTATTTAAACAAATTACTTTCATAGGTGCATTTTTCAAATCCTTTTATTTCGTCAATATGTAACGAAATATGTTTCGTCAATATTAACTGAACAATTAATAACAATGATTAAGTTTATGATCTCAAAGGTGTTTACGAGAAAAGAAAATCGTATTTTAAGATGCATCTGAAATTAACGCTATCTTGAAAATAAGATTGGTCTGCCTATTAGTATGCTTTCTACAATGTAAATGAATATCGAAACAAATTTATTGTTAAATGAAAATAAAGCGTTTTCTGAAAATCAGCAAGGTCTGCCTTAAAAAGGTTGCAACTTAAATTAAGACTTATTTCCTGTCTTAAAATAAGATTTACTTTTTATATTTACTTTTTTTTACTTTTAATACCTAGGCGATACTCAGGTTTTACGAGTAACGAATTAAATTCAAGGAGTAAGAGAGGTGCTATAGATCTATAGTAAATCTTATTTTAAGACAGGAAATAAGTCTTAATTTAAGTTGCGACATTTTTAAGACACCTTGTTGATTTTCAGATCACATCTTATTTTCATCCACATTGTGAAAAGCATACTAATAGTCAGACCAAACTTATTTTCAAGATAGCATTAATTTCATATGCATCTTAAAATACGATTTTCTTTTTACTGTAGATTTGCTAATACTGAATTAAATTTGCGGAGTTAAATACGTGTTACTATATTAACAAAACATGCATACAAAACATACATACAAAACAAAACATACATACAAAACAAAACATACATACAAAACATACATACAAAACAAAACATACATACAAAACAAAATTATATACATTTGCAAGTATCAAATTAAATTCGAGGAGTAAAAGGGTTGTTTCTATATTGCAATTTTTCTTCTTCATCTTCTTAAGAAGAATATTCAAATTTGAATATTGCAATTTTTGCATTTCCATGATTTGAGAAGTGACTTATTGATGAAGTCACGAAGAGATTAGCTTTATCGACCAATCATTCAAAAGTGTAAAGTAGCTCGCTCTGTCGGTTGAGACTAACACCAGCTTTTTAAAAAGCACCCCAGCCGAGAATTTACCAAAATAAATGTTAAGAAAAAATGAAAATAGTAATAAATAAAGTTTTTTAAATCGATTTTTATGACTTTGGAAAACAATAATTTGTAATTCTTAAAATTAAAATTACCGGACTTCCATCCATTGAAATATAATACCGGCACACTGAAACTCATAGACCAAAGGATGTGATGTTCTTTAACCAGAGGCCTCTCGAATACAGAAGGTGCTTCGAAAGGATCTTCCCCAAATTTGAGATTAAGCTCCCTTGACAAATCCTCTTCTGCCTCCGTCGATGTCTCATTGCAAAAAAGTTCGTTTGTTATAAAAGTCTTCTCCTGTCTGGATAAATAGCCTTTTCCAGGAAGAGCCTAAAATTTTTCAATCATTAATAGTTTTACTACTCACTAAAGTCTCATTTTCTCAATTTAAGTCTCAAAATGGTCTTGAGAACATTTTTTTAAAAAGGTATTTGGGTAAAATACAATAACAATACGTATTTTGGGTGTATTTTAATTTAAAATATTGATTTAAAAAATGTCGAATTCGAAATAGTTATGACTGAAATATTTGTTTATTAAAAAAGAAAGTTCTTGGAAATTATTTAAAACTCCAATTTGCATCTTGTATTGAAAAGGTCTCAGATTAAATTTTTTCCTTATTTGCATGAATTGTTAAAATTAGGCATATTTTGAAAAATGAACAATGCAAATGTTTGAAGCGGACGCATATTTTCTACCGGAATTGAGTAATGTATGTTGTATTCGATCGATCGTCTAACGAACGTACCTTGTCCCCTTGAAATTGCCAATGGTCGTCAATTGCATTCGATATTTGTATGATGCTTTCTGCATTTGCAACAAACTCTTCCCAAGTCATTGTTCCCGGTCCATCCATTTTTTTGCCCTTAAAAACACACCATTTTTTATTTAAAAACTGAATTCTATAGAAAAATTTGCAACGAATTTTCCTTTTTTTTTTCTTTGTAAATTAAAAACAAATTTTAAATTTACGAGTAATTTACAAAAAGAATTACAACATTTTCAGTTACGAGACATTCACTAGATGACCTAAATCCTTATCGTGGTCGGTAATTTTTTCTCTCTGTTAAAACCGATGGTAGAGATTCTAGCAAAGATGGATATGAAAAAAGGACACAATCGATTTTATTCTCTCTTGCACTTCTTCAACTTTTCGTCAATTTTTTTAATGTAAAAAATAGAATATCTCTACAAATATAAATATTTACAAGTAAAGAAGAAAATCGAAAATAAAAATTAAAATATAAATTGAAATATAAAATACACTCTCATTATTGATGAGAATGTAAAAAAAACTTCATTGTTAACACAAACCAGAAAAGTTTAAGAAAGGGGGCAATTTATTATTACACGAGAGAATTAAAAAGTCATTGAAAACCAAGGTTTATTACGCAAAAGGAAATTGTTTCAAATGATACAAAAAGTATGAAAAGTAGAGGATCGGGGTTACGTTCTATGACGTCAAAAATGTGTTTTTCTTTTGAAAAAAAGAGATTCGAAGCGAAATTTTTATGCCACTTTGAAAAGCGGAAAGAAGAATTTAATTACCATGTTAATAAAAAGTATTTTAATGAATAATATTTTGATAAAAAGTATCTACGTTTTAAAATTAATTTTTGTTGATGTCAGTTTTGTGAATTAGACTGAAATTTCGAATAAAATTTTTCGTCGAAATAGAGCTTTATTAACTTTCTCTTTTTAAAACATTTTACTTGAGCATTGAATTATTTAGTAAATTTGAATTATAGATTTGACATTAATGATCATTCTAAAACAAAAGCTGTTCTCTTTAATTTCCTGATCAATATCTTGATAAAGAAAATTTAATGATTCATGAAGCGCAGATGGTAACAAAAAAAAAACAGTACATAATTAATGAAATTAAAAAACTATTTTCTTCTTTTTAACGTTCATTAAAAAAACTCATTCAAAAAATATCTGAACTCTAATTTAAATAGAATTTTAATATTACTTTTAAGAATTGTCAAAAAATTATTTTATTAGTCTTTGTATGCATTTTTTAGAGTTTTTAAAAACAAAAGTCTCATGTTAACGTTTGGCAAATATTACCAGACGGCATGGTAAAATTTAAATGACGGACTTTTGTAGTAAATAGCATACAAATTTTCACCAGAGTTTCTTTTATCGTGTATCTATTCCGTCATCACGGATTGCGAGATAAGTCGTTTAAGTGAATTAAATAGTAATTAAAACAAATAATAATTAAATAATGCAAAATTTCCTTTTTGCATAAATTTTTAGCTAAATCTATACTCCATATATGTCAATCGATTCGTTTTTCAATGAAAAAATCCCTGTGTTCGTTTCTAGATTTTTAAGTGTAATACGGATACCAAATTTCATTAAAATCGGTTATAGCGTTCTCGAAATATGCTGCCTAGAAAAAGTATGGCATACAGACATGTCAATCTGGACACACTGAAAATACTAAAGTGATTACTAGTGGCAATTTAGTAAAATTAACCTTAGAAACTGGTAAAACTAACCATTGGGTTAGTTAATTTAACCTGAATAGTTAATTTAACCGATTACTTGGTAAATATAACCCAAGAAAACTAGTAATCCTTCCTGCCAACCATTCACATGGTGAATTTATTTTTTTTATTAAAAAAATTTATCATTTTATTTATTTTTTCGGTGCATTTGTTTAAAACTACGTATACAGACTTTTTAGATGAAAATAACTTGATCTAGATTACTTTTAGAAAATCGGCACCACTACAGAGCTTCCGAGGAAGTAAATTTTACTGTACTTGCTTTAATCCTATTATTTGTTATTCCCTTAATGAACAATATGCAGAAAATAAAATAAAAAAGGTAATACATTTTTTGCATCTCCAAAGTGAAAAAATAATATCTCCTACCGCCATTTCATTCCTAAATTGAATTTTTTTCTGCATGAATAAATTCGTTTCATAATGTGGTTATCATAATTTTCTGTTTAACTGACTGCATTGCAAGACATATTTCCGTGTTATTTTTAAATTTATAAACAATACAAAGTTACACAATATTACATAATCATGGGCATTTTACAATTGCACTTTTCATTTGAAAAAGGAACAATTAAAAACAAGCAACTCTTGGAAAATAATTTACAATTGACGAGAAAATAATTTCTAAAATCTTTCTACTAGAAAATATTCGTAAGATGACTTAAAATGAGGATCAAGAAAGAAGTTTAAATGCTGAAGTTTCGCGAGTGAAACAGACCGTTCTAATTGCAACGGTGTGCATGAATTTTGTCTCTCTTGCTCTCATCTTAGGAAAGAAATGCGAAACTTTCCCTTCGGTTTGTAGTGGCATTGTTTGAGTGCAACGATACGTCGATTTGAAGATAAAATTGAAAAAGGGGAAGCAGTACAGCCGAGAGAACAGCCGGTGTTTCCCTTCCCGCTTGCCCCTGAGCACCTCGTCAATTGTCGGCTATTTTGCATCGGCTGGATTCGGCAAAATTCGTACAAACTCGGCTCTTTTGCTCCAGCAACACACGCCGATAAACTTTCGCTTGTGTATGTTTGTGTGCACGCGTGCCGTAGTAACCTTTCTATGTGTTTATGTATAGCGGTCCAATGGAGTCGAGGGAACAAGATCAGGGCTGTATCTCTCTTCAACTTGTTCACCAACTTTTCTTTTATCATTCTAAAATTCTAGAATATAATTAACCAATTTCATCCCACTTTCAACACAATGTTGCCCATTTTTACCCAGAATTACCATTTTCACCCAAAATTCGAATTTCCTCGATAGAAATTTCTCGGAATTTTACTCAAATTTTACTCGAATTTAAAAAAAAACAAAGTTGAAACTCTGCAAATTGATTTTGAAAAAAATTGTAATTAGAATGATTTTGTTTTTTGTTAATTTAAGAAAGAATTTTGAATGGGGTTTTTTTTGTTTCGAAATGTTGAATGAAATAATATTTTTGCAATTAGCGATTAATTGTGAGTGTAAAATTTTGCAACAATGTTGCAGCTTTAGACATTGAATATTTTCATGATTTAAACTTTCACCAGTGGCGCCCCTTAATGTTCCAAGGTGAGCACGTGACCACCTTAAAGTTTCCAATCTTTTTCTTCAATTTGCCACTTATATGAATTTTAAAAAAGAAAGAAGTTCGTAAATTGTCTCCTTACACGCTACTTCTCTTCGCTGCTTTTTTCATCCTTAATTCGTGATTCATACTACACAATAAAAAACCCTTGACCTGCTATCTTCATTTTTTTGTAAAAATAAAGCAAAATTAAATTAGTCAGGGGTGGATCCAGAGGGTGCTTGTCTCAAAGATTTAGATTTACATGAGAGAGAAAGAGACAACATTATATTGACATCTCTATCGCACGCATGGATCGTTCAAAAATGACGTCACGCACTTTTTCTCCCCCCAATTTGTCACGCTGTTTTATATGTACGTTTTGTAGAAAAGATACGTCACGTTTGTTCGTCACATGTCATGTTTGTTCGTCACGTTTGTTCGTCACGTTTGTTCGTCACGTTTGTTCCTCACGTATCATGTTTGTTCGTCACATGTCATGTTTGTTCGTCACATGTCATGTGTCACGTTTTGCAAACTGCCCCTATCTTAGAACGTGCTTTATCACATTTTTGTACGAAAAAAGTATGTTTGCATACGCTTAAAGCAAGAGACTCATCCTAAAATAGTATGTGCTCATGCTAAAAGTGCATGCGGACATACTTTTTTTCTACAAAAATGTATGAAATGTACGAAAAATGTCTACATAACCCCAAAAAAGAAGAAGAAGTGATAAAGTTAAGGTTTCTACTTATATCAGAAAAGGTTGACAAATCAGCGAATTTTTAGGTTATGTTTGACTTGAACAACGGCTGGTTTGAATAGTGGCGTACCGCTGAGTGTTCAGCGAGTCACGCTGATCAAAATTTATACTCTAAATGTACACTCTAAAGTGATATCCCACTCCAAGAAATTTAGAGTGAAATCAGCGATAAGTGATAAATCAGATAAATCAGCTCATTCAAATCAGCGTGTACACATATACCGATTTTCAGCGAATATTCAATAATTCTCGGCGCATGTGCGCTGAGTTGAAATAGTGGTACACTTATCGCTGATTCAGATTCAGTGAGCACGCTGATTTAAAATAACATCGCTGATTCACATTTCTTCAGCTATTTATGAGCATAAATTTCATTGAAGAAGCAATGTAAGCGTATTTCTTTAATTTATGAAGCAAGCTATCACAACAAACGAAATTTTTCTTCAAATCGTGCACTGAAAAAAACGTGTACCTAACCTAGTCACAATTATGACTAGATTAGGTACATGTATTGGTGGAACTGCCATACGTTGTGTGAATCAGCTATTTATTTTTTTCAGTGTGAATCACTTTTTTGCATAAGGCCCTTTGTAATAACAGTACAGCCCTGAGGTAATATAGTTTGCTTGTATTCTTTTCTACATTTCAGAATATAAATAATGGGTTCTTCAATTTGATGTTAAACAATACGTATTTCGAAATATTTCAATAGTTTAATCAAACTATTGACACATTCTGAAAATGAAATATAAATAAAGTGAAAAATGTTTACCAGATTTATAGCTTTTAGGTTAGAATTGAGGCGATTCGCAGAAGGGTAAATTTACCCTTAAATTTCAACGCACACGTTCCTGTATAACTGAATCAGAACCCCGGGTATGAACCTTGTGACGACATTACACGTATTCTCGTTTTTTCGTAGATGTAAACTACGCACGTTTGTTACTTCCCCCTCCCCTTTGTTTTTCAGCCCAAAAAATGAAAAACTCAAAAGTCAGTAACGATTTTTCTCGTCAAAGGGTCATAGCGACAAAACAATGAAAAAAATTGAGTCCTGGAATAACAGGACTCAGCATAACCTCTCTATTCTTTATTTTCTCTCTCGATTCTCTATTTTTTCGCTCTCTATTATTCTTTCTTTATTCTCATCCATACGTTAATTGAAAATTTTTCAATAATTACTCTATGAGTTTTTTGTGAAGGACTCTTGGTTGCATGGAAAATGAAGCTCCAGCTTGAAATTCTAGATATTCGATTTTTTCAGTGTAAACCTAATCTATGTACGACACTGGGATCAGAAATTACTGTGCGCGCGCACCTTCACGAAAAGGTGTGTGTCCAGTGCCGTACCAATAAGCAACATCTTTGTTGAAAAAAACATTTTACAAACCACTGCAGGGATTTTACTCGTTTTTTCAGCAATGACAGAAGAATGTTTTGTAGACCTAATTCCAGTGCGCGAGTGTTGAAAGAGAAAATTTGGGACCTTTTTGGCAAAGAATGGATTTGTGATTATTGCTAAAAATTGTGAGTGCTACGGGCCTGAGCTGTGTGTACGTCCGACGCGTGGAAGTGTCGGATGCTCCGAAGAGAACCGGAGTTGGTGTACACGAGAGGCTGCTTTTTCTAGTGTGGGTGCAGATCCTTGGTGTTTGTGCGTGTGAGCGACCCTGTAGAAGTGTAGATTGTAGAAAGAGAGAAGACACGACAGGACACGACGCGCGTCACGACGTGGACGTAGGTATCGAGGATTCGGGAATCGCGGTGAGCAACCAAGTAAGTCTTCCCTGGAGGGGATGAAGTGTGCCTCACTGGGCCGAGTTGTCGAGGTGAAGAGAGTTAAGTGACCGAGTGTGGACCGAGTGCAAGTTTGCCAAGGTAGAACGCGAAAGCAAGACGCGAGGGCGGCGACACTTGGGAGCCAGGTTGGAAACAATAGCAGAGACTGTAGGTGACGTGAGTGCTGTGCTCTAGGAAGCCATCCGGATTTTAAAAATAGACATAACTAGCTAAGAGAAAAAGCCCTGCTGGAGAAGCAACTCCGAGGAGGAAAACGCTCGTCGTCGTCTTGAGCGATGACGGCGCGCGCTGCTCTAATTTGCAACGCAAGACGGGAGCCATGCGGCTTTTTGAGTTTGAACTTCTAGATCCAAGACACCGGGTGTGACGACTTACAAGTGACGCGAGTGCAAAAAACCGGGCGCGTGTGCCTTTTTTCCAGACGCCTTTGCCTCCTTCCCCACTCCACGTCCTTGTCGGACATTACTGAAAACGAGCCGACACGTTCGTGTGTTTACGTCGCGAGGATTACCAAGCCGTTGCGATGTACACCAAGGCAAAAGGCTCTGCTGTCCCCTCGGATGCCCAGGCACGAGAAAAGTAAGTATTTTTCAATTTTACACTTGTTTATGTTCATTTTTTACTTCCTGTGTTTCACTTCTGTGAATTCCCAAATTTCACTCATGTACGCCTCTTCTTCCATTTTTCTCTTTTTCAACTTCCATTTTCATCTTGTTTTTATCATTTGCTTTTCATTATTTTCCTGTGTGTTTCATTTTTCTATTTTTACTTTCTTCTTCTTTAGATTTCATTTTTTTATTCTTTTGTTCTCTTCGTTCTTGTTCACTTTTCGTCCTTTTACTCTTTTTTGTTTTTTTATCTTTTTTGTTATTTTGTATCTTTTGTTGTTATTTCGTATCTTTTTTTTGTTATTTTGTACCTTCGTTTGTTATTTTACCTGGTTGAAGTTCAAAACGTTTTATCAACGATTCAAAAAAAAAAAAAAATATTTAAATAAAATAAATTTCGAGAAACCCTTTGTGATCAAAATTGAAAAGAAAGAATAAAGAGAAAAATATTTTTAATTGAAATTGTTGATCAAAAACGTTGTGGACTTCAACTTGGTGTTATTTTCTATCTTTTTGTTATTTTCTTTTTAATTCTTTGAAAAGAAAGTTTTGTTACTTTTTTCTATATTAAATGATGAAGGACGTTAAAAATTGAATTGCATTTTTATTATTTTTTTATATTTTGTACCTTATTTTGCACCTTCACACGTTATTTTGTATATTTATATTTTATTTTGTACCTTTGTACGTTATTTTGTACCTTTGTTGTTATTTTGTACCTTTGTTATTTTGTTCCTTTTTTGTTATTTTGTACCTTTGTTATTTTGTTCCTTTTTTGTTATTTTGTATCTATTTTCGAATTGACAATAAATATTTAAACCATTTTCGAATTGACAAAATCTTGTTGCAACAAAATGTTGTCAATTCGAAAATGGTTTAAATATTTATTTGAGTGGTGGATTCAGAGATGGTTTTACAGGAATTTACAATGATTGCTTCTTTTGGTTGTATCATAAAATTTGCGTTCGTTCTTGTAAGAACCCGTGAACCCTCGCTTGATCCGCCACTGATTTATTTACAATTGTGTTTTCTACGTTCCTAAAGGTACAGAAATTGATTACAACTAACAATGCCCAATGAACAGAAACATTAACAAAAAGGAAAGCAAAATTTATCAAAGATTAAACAACAATAATGAAACATAAATCATCACTTAAACAAGAAAAGACAAATCGTAATCCACTCCAATAATTTAAATATCATTTAAGTGTAAGACGCGTAAACTGAAAAGGCTGTGCAAGAAACGAATAGGTCAAGATTGAATGTTATTGAATATCTACTTAATCTGAAAACATACAAAAACGATTGGAAATCAGCATTCTAAGTATAGAAAGAAAGACACAAGACTACTTTACTTGACTCACATTAGTAGATAGATGATTTTAGGAAATTTTATTAGCGTGTTTTTTTCAGCAAAAAAACCGTTGGTGTACGTATTATAAGAAAAACCCTCAATTGCGAAATAAAGAAGTAGGTGCAGTGATAATTTAATAGTGTTTAAGAGTAAACTATACTGAAAATATTGACCAAAGAGTTGAGTAATCATAACCACGAGATTAC
>WNHD01006026.1:0-13357 GCA_011057455.1 Ganaspis sp. Gsp50 | reverse complement strand
AGCTGCAGGTGGTGACAGGAACGACCAACAAATCCGGAAAAAAAAGTATCTTCGGTGTGGAAGAGTCGTTGCAAAAATGTCCCAAAATGCTGCAGCAATCTCCAAGGGTGTCCTTGCCGTGGAAAAATGTCCGACAGCTAAGGTTGAGGTTATGTGAAAACGTGGTCAGTCACGAACGTTCCCGGTAAAATTGAAAAAAATGATAAAAAGTAAAATTTTTCAAAAATATTACGGCAGTCGTGTAAAATAAATTTTTCTAAACACTTTAGAATGTTTTTGTGTTAAAAACGATGCAGGATTACGAAGATATGCGAGGATGAAAAAAAGCACATATCGACCGCATGGTAGGCACATCGCACGCACAGGTTGCAAAAACCGCTCTCAACGAACCTCCGGCCGGAAAAAATTCGTAAATTGAGAATCTCGCGAAAACCCTCAACGAAAACAATTTTTCTTTGTCCTAAAAATGCACAAATGCGCTACCGCGATTTATAACAGAAAGTCACTGCACCGGGAAAAATTTGCACGAACAAATTTGCCGATTTGCGGGGTCACCAAATGTGGAGAAATGTTAGGATTTAACGTCAGAAAAAAATGACTAACCGACTACCGGGACGTACAGTAAAAACGTGACATTTGACTAGACTGTCCGAAAGAGAATGAATTGCGAAAGCATGTAGCTGACGACACTCAACGCTAAAGGTGCGTTCATAACTAGCGCAACTGACAAAAATGTTAAGCTAACCCCACAGAAGAATTTATCCATTTTGTAAGAAAATTTTAATTTTAAAGAAATTGTATAAAATAATAAATGATATAAGAAAAGTAAGTTGAATAAAATTCTTCACATTTTATCAAAAGCTATCATCCTAAAATGTTTTATTAAATAACACTTTTAATTACAAAAAAACTATAAAATGAAGAACAATACACGTTTTCTTAATTTTTGTATTCACTGACACACGTTAAGGTAGTATTATATTTCCTAAGCAGTAAAAAAAGACTTTAAAAAAAATTTCTTTCTCAGTAATATATTTATTTAAAGCAATAATAGTTTCGGCATCATATTATTTGCCTCTCGAAAACACGCCGAGTAACCGAGCAAAACATACTTTTGTTACATAAAAAGTCGTATGCACCTCGGAGGTAAGCCGTTCTCGTCCTCGCTTGTTTACAGTACTCGGCTACGCCTCGTACCGCAAACATCAAGCTCTGCCGAGAATCACCCGCTTTACCTCCTAGGTGCATAATGTACTATTTTTATTATGTCGGTTTTAGCACTAGAGGGAACCAACGTCAGGATAAAGAAATAAGCTATCAATCGGCGGACAAGCTACATCCTCTTAGGAACAACTAATATGAAAATAATCAAAGGTACTTTTGAAGATACGACTTGAGGAAAGGCTTTGAGGGGATGTCTGTAGGCTTTTCTAACGAAGAAAATGGATTCAAGGTTTTTTAAAATCGATTAAAAATAACTCCAGTTACGCTGTCCACCAGTTTAAGAAACGTCAACTCGAGAGAAATTCGTTGCAGTGCCGTACGCAGATTTTCAAGACGCCCTGAAGTTATGCTTAAAAGTTTAATTTCTCGGTTTCCAATAAAGGTACAAAAGTCGTCAAGGGCTTATTTTAAAACTTGTTTTGTCCAATTTTACATAGATTGGTAAATAACAAATACCGGTATTTTATAGGTTTTAAATACAAGCTCTAACTGTATAAATGGTTTCGGATAACTGATATCATGTAAGCATTCATTGTAATTACTCATACTACTACAATTTAAATTTTACAATAATACTTTTGGAAAACATTTTTAAAGTTCTAAGGAGTCGAAAAATGTAAACAGAAAATTAATTTTTTAAAAATTATGAAGTACAGTTGTACCTTAAGAAGAATATTTTGTTTCAAAAATTTAGAATACCTACTGAAGAGTCCTCACAATGAAATTTGTAAACGGCTTATTTCATTTATAAGGCAAATATAGTTTGTATGAAAGTTGGTATTGCAATGTTCGATTTTGTGTATGTAATCAAATTTTCTATATTATTTAATGTGTTAAAAAATTGAAAGAGATAGTGGTTATAACATAGACGTGAATATTTTTAATGACAGTTTTTTGACAGAAAATATTAACTATTGTTGTGCCTCTGATTTATGAAAATTTTTGGTATAAACCAGTATTAATTAATATATCAAATTATTATTAATATAATTAATATAATTGATAATTTATTAATATATTAAATTATTTCAATTTCACTTTTTAAATATTTTAAAGTATGAACGAATATTATTTCATACATAAACGTAATTTTGATAACGTTTTATTTAAATACGAAGAAACAACGTAAAAAATGTTTAAAAAAATTTTTGGTTTTCGTTGTAGCTTCAACTTTATTTTTTTAAATAAATAAACGTTTTTCATATTTTGTGTAAATGTTTAGATGTATTTATATGAATTATATTGCGTGAGCAACGAACTTTTTTTATCTTATTGCACAAAATGAGAGAAGATTGGTCACGGCGACTTCGGAATAGTAGAGAACATTTAATACACGGGGACAGTAGGGGACATTATGCTCTTTTTTGATTGTCAACATAAATAGGTTATTCGGAAACAACGTAAGCGGGCAGATTTCTTAAAGAATTGAATTTGTAGAACACCACTTATTTACGGCGCAAATCTACCAAAAAGAAAAAGATAAGGAATATTCTGTGAAAATTATTTTCTGATAGGAAAAATAATGTTCGCTAGGAATATCGCACAAATCATACTTTGTCTGATTCCCTTTACTTAGGGTGCGTTCAGAATTCCACTAGAGAGCACCCGAGTGCACTCGAAATCATTTAAAACCTCTGGTTAAATCTCGAAGTGTACTTTGGTGAACCGTTCGAAAGTCACCCAGGGAAGGAGTGGTGAACACCCAATGAGTTAATTTTTTACCCATCGAAAATAGGTAGGTGACAGTGGATGAATCCTAAAACTGGTGGGAGAATATGAAATTTTAGTGGCTACCCTTCCGAAAATAAAGTCAGGAATCAGATAGAAATGGTCAGGATTATGATGATTTTTTATTTTTCTTGATTATTTATGACTATATATATAAATTTAGTAATTTACAAGATTGTTAACAATTAACTTTGTTTAAAATTTAAAAAAAAATCGGCTTGCATAGATCTCTCCAAAATTTCATAACCATCAAATCAAGCCATTAAAATTAAAAATCGATTAATATTTACGACATGTAGGAAGTTTTGAAGCAGCGCATGTCATTTTCCCCCAATTTTGGCGCGCGGCGGAAGTATTCGCGTTCGTAGAACCATTTGTGCAACAACCGATTCTTTCTGTCCCATTTTCGTCTCTACATATTTTTGTCGGAAAAAAGTCAAACTTTCGATCTATGCTATTAAAAAAATTGTCAAAATGGTCGCATTGGGAGAAAAACTCAAAAACATTCTTTAAATACAAAAAAAGTGCTATAATTTTTTTATTTAAAACCATTAGAAGAATCGCAAAGATTATAAAAAATTCTTTAATAAACACCTATAGTAATTTAACATTGACCTACTAACGAAAAGTTATGAGAATTTGAAGATTTGCGTACAGAGTAAAAACAACATTCTTCGGACGCCTGTATCTTGACAACCCGTCATTTTTGTCATGTATTTTTTACAGATTTCATAGAGGTTACAGATTTCATAGAGGTCCACTAACACTACAATTTAAAAGTAATTTCACAAAAATCGGAAGATATAAAATTTTCGGCGGTAACACTTGGCAAATTTTCACTCATATTTGTTATCGTTGAAAAGCGTAGAATAGTAATTTTTAATTTTGATACAATTGATACATTGAAATACAAAATTAGTGAAATTTCTGTGTCTGATTTTTAATTATATTCAGGGGTGTCTAATTTTTATGACCTCTCTGGTCCCTTCTTCTAGATCCTTAATATAACAAAAATTTGTTGCTTAAAACATAAAATTTTTTAATTTTTATTTTTGCAATTTTGTTTGTTTTAAATTTAGATTCTGTAAGTTCTAAAAATTATGAGCATATAAAATTTACCTCGAAAGTCTTAATGTTGAGTGTATAAAAACGTAACTCGTAAACGGCACAAGATATGAAAAAACTGATTTCATTTTTGAATTTTTGATTACAAGTATTTATGATGATCATAAGAATATATAAGTAACTAATTTTGTGAAGAACATGTGTAAAATCCAAATAAATAGTTTGTAACTTAGAAATTTAAAAAAAAATAACATCCTCTCACTTTATGAGGGTAAAAGCTATAGAATGGAAATTTGAGAAGACATTTGGAGTTGAATAGGTACAGGTTGTCAATGGTGGGATTAGCGGCACGTGCCTCTGACGACTTTTTAACATTTTCTGAAAAATTGTGACTTGGTCTGACCATTTTCAACATAAAATATGAATAGAAATGGCCTTCTGACTTATTTCCTGACCATCCCTGACTTTATTTTCGGTAGGGTATGATTATCAGAAATGTAGAATACCGTGCGCTACGTCAAAACAGGTCAATTTAAGACATCTTTTGACACAAAGGATGCTGTTCTATGTCGGAAAAATCGTCAATCGAAACCAAAAATACGTGAGAGTGGGTGAAAAAGAACTTCCCTTACTCTCGTGCTTAATGTCGAAAGTTGTCATAAATTTACCTTTATAGACGTGGCGCACGGTTCTCTACTGTTCCTATAATCTAAAATAATATAATAATATAATAATAATATTAATATAATCTAAAACTAATCCTATACTTTAAAATTTCACTGATGTCTTTGTCCATCTGAGTCATTTGTAGCCTTACCATCATAACACATGTCTAGAATAATTACACGCCAAGTATTCACCCTTGATTGGCCGTTCAGAAGAAGCAAGCTCCCATTATTCACTATCTTAAACTCCGCCCAGTATCTAGATTCACTTGGCGGATTCACCCGAGTAGAATTCTGAACGCACCCTTAGAGGTGCGGCCATGGTAATCGTCTCTTTTCGTGTTGTGATAGAAACTTGTCAAAAGTTGCATCAAAATTATAAATCCTTTAGTACTTGAATTATATTTGATAATCCAAAAATAAATTTCCAGATCCTCGCAAAAGAAATTTTGAGTTATATGGAATTTTAAAATGATATTATTTTCCGGTTTTTGGCCACCCATGGTTTCGGCTATTGGACACTTAATTTTCGTGAATGTTTTAATCACTTCACTGGGGCTACGCCACTAAAGGCGTCAAACTCTACCGTGCTCAATCTGGCAAAAATGGCGTCAAAACTATTTCTCCATTTCTTAAACATGAAAGTTTGTTAATAATTAATTAGTCTATTGTTTTATAATTATTTATGTTAACTCATGAGTATATAAATTTGATTTTATAAGGAGAATATACCAAAAATCTAGTAAAATATCTGACAATAAGTAATTGAGGGGCTGTATTCCATAAGATGTTGTGCGTGAATTTAGGCTGAGAGGTATTGTCTTGAAATACGATTTTTCAAATGTTTTTAACTGACATTTTAATTATCAGTTCTTGTGTAGGATCACAAGGCCCAACTTGTTTTCCTGTGAAAAATATTTGTAGCTTTTCTAGTATTCTCAATAAATAAAAAAACTACGATTTCGGAAAGTAAAAATTTTTAATATTTTTTCATTTCAACTCGTGGTAAGTTGGACTATTTTGATAATTTTTTGATAGAACCAAAACGAGATTGTAGATTATACTATTATGAAAGTAAATGTACAGAAAAAAAATCTTTATCTTTATAATCAAGAAAGTTGATAATCTTTCTCCTAGACATTGCAAACATTGTGTACATCAAGCTTTGAGCGTTTCATTTGACATGCAAAAGTTACGGCAAATTTTTCTTCCAATGAAAAAGCTGTTCATTAAGGTAGAAATAAGGTTTTTGAAAATTTCATCAACATCGTACTACTGATTTAAAAGAAATAATCACTTTCATATTTTATAGCGCTGTGCATATACACACTCCACGCACGACAGAAAAAACAAACGAGTAAACATTGAACAGCACAGCACTATAAAATATAACAGTGGTTGTATGTTTTGAAGCAGTAGTACGATTTTTCCTGAAATTCTCTAAAAAACTTCTTTCTACCTTAATAAACAACCTTTTCATTAGAAGAAAAATTTGCCGTAACTTTTGCACGTTAAACAAAACGCTCAATGTTTGCGTATATGCTCTATCAGTGTCCAATTGCTGCAACGTTCGAATTTGCAGGGAAATTCAATTGCTTGGGAAGACGAACAACATAACGTCAGCATTGCGTCTACATCCCTCAACAAAAAATCGTTCACATTCTTGATCGTGAGACGACCTTGCAGGAGAGATATTGACTTCCTCTAGTTCCTAGTATCGAGTGAGAAGGCTGGAAAGTTCCTCAAGGCGAAGATTTAGATTTAATAGAGTTCTAGAACTGCTGAGCACTTCAACCGAACCGGTAACGATCCATCTAAAAACTCTACGTATCGCATGTAACGCGAAATTTATCCGGACCTGAAAAATAAATCAAAATAAAATAATAATATTGTTACTTAACTGAATTTCACCAAAAGATTTACATCACGTTACTCTTCGGGATTCTCTCTTTTTAAACGAATTAAAAAGAAAAACAAAACCACGGGCGCCAGTCTTACATTAAGACAACTATTTGTTAAATAAAATAACTTTATTAACAAATTTAATTACCAAAAGCAAACGAGAGACTCAATAGTCAAATACAAAATTTTATCAACTGAAGTTAATAATTAATAATCTTCAAAAATATTTACAGAACTTAAACAACCAAAAATTAATCAGCTATTCAAATAATTGAGAGAGTATCTACCAGAAAATCCTGGTTAGCTCAAAATTTCCTAATAAACGGAGAGGGGGAGGTTCGACAATAAAAGAGAATTTAGATAATTTATTATAAACAAACTTCATATTTACTCAACAGTATTAAATCGACTTAATTATTTCCAATAAAATTACTATCATTATAATTTACTTTTTCCAAGAAAATCTAATTAAATCATAGGAATATTAAATTTAGTTTGTTTGATAACAAGTTAATTTACAATGTTAAATGCTTGGTAACCTGAGACAAATAAAAGGAAAGAAATGATAAACAATGGGGATAATATTACAATAGGAAGATAATTCATAACAAAATGGGTGACCATAATCAGGGAATTTAATCAATTACAACAATTGGGGAATAATTTCATTTTTGGCTGACCTTATTAAAATTAGAAAATGTGCAAAAATATGGATTCTGAGTACGGGTACAGAATCCTAGACTCTGTAAAAGAAAATCGCAAACGCAACGAGGTCGAAAATCGACAAAGCCAAGTTAAATTGTGACGAATATTGTTACGTTACGTTTCAATTTTCAAAGTTAAGAAACTAATGAAATTTATAATAATAAAATTTTAACCATCAAGGATAAAGCAAGGAAAATCTTGACTTTACTATTTATAAATTAATTATCATCAAGAAAATATTTAATAAAACTTTGTCACGAAGCGTGTACAGAGAAATAGCTGAGAGGCGGCTTAAAGCCGAAAACCAAAGTTCTACTTACATTTTTAAGTGTTTGATTTTGTAGTCCTTCTTTATTTATTTTGTTATATTTTTAATTATGAATTTCTTTATATTTAGTGGTGACCAAAAAAAGGGGGAATCTAAATTGTTAACTATACATGGGGGACATTAAACAAAACCTTTCGCCAAAAGCGCAGTCACTTCAAACGAACATGTGCTCGCTTTCGTCGCTGTCTTTCTCCTTTCTTCTTGTAGCGTTCTTCTTTCTTCCTATTCTTCTTTCTCTTCTTCCCAGGTGTTCTATCCCGTGTTATTCGAGACCATGTGGGCTTCTGTTAACTTCCGTTTACAGGAATGGCATTGAAAAATTAGGGAATGGTGACCTTGATTTTGATGTAATTTTTACTATTGTATCTACTACGATTTTGATTTCAGTCTCAAAGTTCTTCTAAGTTATCCAACTTCAGAATAAGATTAATTGGGAATAATCTTTTGTTGTAGTTTATTCAAAATCCCAAGAATAAATTAATTGAGTTTATTCAGGGCCGTAGTAATTGATATCTTGTCAGAAGAAGTAGATTTTGGCTGAAATCTGTAGAGTGTTTGGATTAAAACACATTGGTGGTGTTTTATTTATCAAGACCTTTAATCGTTGTAATTCGTTGTTTAAATTAGTCTCCTATTATTTATTAGACTCGGTCTCATAAACATCGATTTATTTCACGTACTAGGACGGTATGTGATTTATGGTCAGGTCTCTGCTATGAAATTAGTCGATTAAAAGGACATCGATGCTACCTCTGTGTCCGGAAGGGAGAAGTGCGTGATAGAGAAAAGAAGGAAGGCGAGATATGTCTGTCCCGTGTTATCTCCATCGATGCGTTGACAGCTAGATCCTCGCAGCAGACGAAAACGACGACGGTACATAAACAAAATAAGAAGTTCGGCGTGTTTAGTTTTTTACATTATTAAGTTTTGTGGATTTCGACCTCGGAGTGTGTGTAAGGACTGCTCTTTCGCGAGTGTAGATTTTACCACGTTACACGCAATAGGTGAATTCGTAGGACTGCGACGAATTCCGTCGAGAAGCCACATCCCATAAGTGTCAGCGCCAAGAATAAGATCGACTGGTCTCGGGATTGTTTAGTTTGGATCAGTTAAAGGGAGATCTTGTAGATGTGACCATATTTTCTGAGAAATTTTTTGAGAAGGGATGATGATACCCACCTCATTAAGAACTAAAGCATCTACTTCAAAACACGAGAGTACCTTCTCACATTTCAATTGCAAGGTAACTTGGTTACGTGCGATTTCTATTTGCCTATTCCCTAACGGATTCTGTGGAAAATTGAATTTAGAAACGAACAATTTTGATACAATACTAGCTTTGGAGCCAGGATCAAGAAGAGCTCTAGCTTCTATATATTTCCCTTCTGAAAATTCAACATGAACAACGGCGGTAGCGAGAAGGCCTAGTCAGGATGAAGAATTAGGGTTTACTGATAATGAGTCCGTTTGTGAAGGAATGTAAGGTTTTTTAGGTGCAACTTATCCCCTTTCTCATTTCTCTCATTCTCTTTTAATATAAAGCTTCGTGGAGTGTTGTATGATGCGCAGTCTTGCATTGACGACAACGAGATTTCGATGAACAATTTGCAAAAATATGATTTGATGGCAAACAATTAAAGCAAAGCTTTAACTGAGCCGCGGTTCGACGTCGAGAGAAGACATGAGTACCTTCCCACTTTAAACAATGGCCAGTATAATGAACGACTTGGCAAATAGCGCATGGTGATCTAACTGAGGTAGTGAGTAGTTTTAATTGACTCTGAGAATTTCATTGTATGTTACGGCTAGCAACACTAGATTGAGGGTTTCTTTTTTATGTCCCTTATCCCTCGGTGGTCATTAAAGCCCTTATTCGTTGTTTTAAAAAACTTTGAACGTCGGCAAACGTAGAAATAGAATCATCGTCTTGCAAATAATTCTTAATGATTCTCTCCATCTTACGAGCTCATCGAGACGCTGTTGCAAGCCAGCAGCATTCTCTTCTTTGAGAATTGAAAAACTGGTGAGAGCAAGTAGATGTTCTTGAATTAAGAGTCGCTTGTTGTCGTATCTACTTAACAATTAATTTCAAGCGATGGAATAATTGTTGTCCGTTATCAGGATTGCGTCTAAGGCAGTTTTAGCTTCTTCCTGAACCAGTCGCTTCAAGTAATATAATTTTTGAACTATAGTCAATTAGACATTACTGTGTACCATAGAAATAAATATATCGCGAAAGGCTTCCCAATCGTCCCGACGACCCGAAAAGGAAGGAATATTGATTTTGGGCAAATGAGATTGATTAACAACACGAGGAGAATTCGGCTGAGCTGGACGAGAGTTTTGTGCTTCGATTCGAGCTATTTGGTTGTAAATTATATTCGGTGTTAGCAAAATGAATCTCTGTAAAATACGCCTTATTGACTGCTTTATTCGTTGTCGCTAATTTGAGATGATTCTCTCGATACTTTAAAAAATAAGACTTAAGAAGTTCGCTCCAACTGCGCAGGTAACCAAAAGAGAGAGATCCCCTGAATCAATAGAAAAAACAGAATCGCTAATGCACAAAATCAATGACGCAAACGATGATTGCTTTTGTAGCCGCTTCATGATGATGTTGAAATTCCAATTTCAATCAAATTTGTGATCTTCTAAAATCAAATTACAATATTGCAACAAAATGCCTTGCTAGAGGCGGCTTCAGTACAGCAGCATAATTTTAAAAAACAACAAATGCATTGCTCGAGGAGGCTGCGGCACGGTAACGTAATTTTAAAAACAATAAATGCTTTACTGGAGGCGGCTGCGGCACGGCAGCGTAATTTTAAAAACAATAAATGACCTGCTGAAGGCGGCTGCGGCCAAGTAGCGTAATTTTGAAAACAACGAATGCCTTGCTGCAGGCGGCTGCAGCAATGCAGCGTGACTGTTACGTTTCAAATAATTATTTAAATTTTATTTTAATTAATTAATTGTATATTATTAACAACAAAAATATACAGCTTTGACTCTTTACGGAGTGGTATATGAAGGTCGAATTTCTGATTTATTTAACCAGTAGGCTGCCGGAAAACCTATATTTAGGCTTAATTGCTGGATTTGTCAAACTCCGGCAGCATACAGGTTAATTTAAACCTTTTCTACTTGTTTTGAATTCATTGGGTTTTGCTGAAATGATTTTATAATAATGCTTTTAATTAATTTACTTATTTATTTATTTAAATATTTCAAGTTAATGCACAATGTTAATTAACTTGAAATGTAAAGAAAATGTATGATGGATGTGTGTGTGTGTGTATGTGAGTGTGTATGAATTAGTTAATGAACGATACGTTTACAATACCATGAAATATGTTGCTGTCGTAGATCCAGAAGAGTTTGCTTATTGAATGTTCCTTCCTTTAGTCTTAAATGTACAACCGAAATTCGGAGGGCAAGTTTTGATAATCGACACTGAATTTTAATTTACTTAAACTTAAACCCGGAAACTTAGTAATGAACCAATGGTTTAATTCTATGTACTTAGTTTTTTAAGTGATTTTTGTTATTATATTTACGTCACACAAAACCTTACGACAAACCAGAAAACGCTTTTAGAAAATAAGCGACGGGCCTCTTGTTGACGATGCAGAGCCAAGGAACTACTTATTTCACGGTTGCTGTCGACAGACAATTTGGATGTTTGACTTGATGGTTTATATATCACCAAATTGGTTGGTGGGGTTTATTCAATTTTGCAAAATTGCATTATAATGAGGTCTGGTGTTGTAAGACAAGCCAGATTCTGTTAAGTTGTTTATCTTATTTAGAAATCTTTTTCAATTTAAGATAATCACAATGCCTTTAATTTATATTACAGATTTCGCACTTATTTATATTTTATATTTTTTCAACACATCGAGTCTTTTTATCTTGTTTCGGAAGGAGTGAAGCCTTTTGTCTTAATAATTTCTTAATAATAATAAGTTTATTATGACTTTTTATTTATCTTCGTTTAACCTAAAATTTAGTCTTTAATTTATATTTGACAAATAATATATATTTTAATTCAGTCACTTTCTTTCTTTTACTCAATTGCAAATCTCGATAGAGAATACTTTTATAATTTTTAAAATTTTTAAGCAATCTCTTCTTTTCGGAAATATTACAAAATTACTTATTGTAATGTCTAAATGGTATGTGTCTTGATGACAATAATTACGTTTATTCCAGAATTCGCGGAATGACTACATAAGTTTATCTCATGCAATTAACATTTAATATTACTATTTAGGTTCATGAAATATACTTTATAAAAAGTTTAGTGAAATCTATAGTTCCTGCTAGGAACATTACAAATCACCCCCTTTTTGTGATCGTCGTCCCTTGACGATAGTGATGTGTTAAGCGTCTAGGTGTAATTTATTGATGATATTTCGTTGTATATATTGCATTTTGAATCTTTGTTTAAATTTTGGTTGGAGTTGATGACACTCCGATCATCACCCCCTTTTATGTTGCAAGCATCGGGAATGTGTCAGTGAGTAAGTAATTCTGAAAAATAAATTATTTTAGAATTCTATAAACAGTTTTTCAGATTACCGCTGAACAATACTGTGGATCTTTTGTTCTATTTTGCTGACAATTTAAAATTCTTATTTAGTTTGAGGGGAATATTTCTTTTAACATTCGAATTCAGTATGATTCATACTTGTAAAGTGTTCACATGTTTAAGTGTTTTGTTTGAATAAATTTATACTAAATATATAAATAAAATGCATAAATGCCAAAGTGGTAACATTTTTAATATTGATAATGTGGAAGTTATTCGAACAGCTATTGGTTTTGGGAAATTGAAATTCAAATAATTAACTGAAACGTAACAAAAGGTGGCAGCGGTGGCGATCGAGTCTCACTGTTTGTTTTGAATTCATTGCAGAAACTTATTTCCAAAATAAATAATTTATTTTAATAAAAAATTATTAAAAATAATCTTGTTAGTTTTTGTTGTTTTAAGTGCTTGTTACTTCCTTATTGAATCATTTAATTGGTGTAATTATTCAACTCGCAATTATTGCACATTATGTCGAAATAATTCGGTCATTGATTTGTTTTGTAAGGAAGTCATTCACCTAAATTATATCATAAGCAGACTGAAACACAGGTGCTTAAATACAATAAGAAAGTAAACCAGTATTTAGAAGCTACTCTAGAAATACAAGTAGGATCAAGTGACACATTGAACTTGACACCAGCTAACATTACAAGTAAATATAAATTAAAATATTAAAACTTGTAAAGAACATTTTTCAGTTTATTTGTTTGTTTGAATTTCTTTAGTATTAATAATAATAATAATAATAATAATAATAATAATAATAATAATAATAATAATAATAATAATAATAACTGTCAGAGATGCGGCGGAGAAGGTCACTTCGTCAAAAAATGTACTGTCGCGCACCCTAAGTGCATAAACTGCACAGACTTAGGGAAGGCCGACAGTACGCACAAAAACGGAAAGAGTGCTTGCCCGGTTTAAAAGTAGGAGCTTGAAAAACTAAGATAGGCAAAGAAATAAAGCTCCTGCAGGTCAACCTGCAGAAAAGTAAGAAGGCACATGCCCTCTTGATGCAAACTGCGTTAGAGAAAGGTGTCGACGTCTTGTTCTGCAGTGAGCAGAACAGACAAAACGACCGAACTCCTTGGTACGAGGATAAATCAAGGAGGGCCGCTATTAAAGTGTGCAATCCTGAACTGC
>WNHD01006025.1:0-10038 GCA_011057455.1 Ganaspis sp. Gsp50 | reverse complement strand
TTTTTGTGTGGGGACGAAATTGATTCAACCAATAAGAACTGAATAAATCGCAGTGGATCAACCAACCCCTGTCTCAAGCAACCCCGGTCTCCCCTACATGTAATTATCAACTTACAGTGCATGTAAGTATCTACTGTATAGTTAACTACTTACAGTAGATAACTGTTTATTGTAGAATTATCTACTTGCAGTAGATAACTGTCTACTGTAGAATTATCTACTTACAATAGATAACTGTCTACTGTAGAATTATCTACTTACAGTAGATAACTGTCTATTGTGTAGAATTATCTACTAACAGTAGATAACTGTCTACTGTAGAATTATATACTTACAGTAGATAATTGTCTACTGTAGAATTATCTACTTACTACACTGTTGAAAATTTTGTGTATATTTAACACAAATTTTATGTCCCAGGAGGTCCACTCAAAATTTGTGTTAATTTAACACATTTTTTGTGTTAAATCAACACAATCTTTATGTTATCACTCAAAATTTGTGTCAATTTAACACAAAGATTAGGTTAATTTAACATAAAAAATGTGTTACATTAACACAAATTTTGAGTGTACCTCCTGGGACATAAAATTTTCAACTGTGTAGAATTATATACTTACAGTAGATAACTGTCTACTGTAGAATTATCTACTTACACTGAAAAATATAATTGGTACTGTTAATTACGTAAATGGTTGGGTAAAAGGATTACTAGTTTTGTTTGGTTAAATTTACTATGTAATTGGTTAACTTTACTATAGTGCATTGCTTGAGGCAACAACGTAGACGGTTGATTCTATAAGATTCTTTAGTTAATTTTACTAAATGTACATAGTAATCACTTTTATTTTCTTCAGTGTACAGTACATGTAATTATCTACTTACAGTATCTACATGTACTTATGCACTTACAGTATATTTTCAGTAAATATACAGTACATTAATAATAAGTTTACAGTAAATTTACTGTACCATTTACAGTGAATGTAAATTTTACTGTAAATGTACATTTACAGTATATTTAAAGTACATTTGCAGTACACTTATAGTAAATATACAGTACATTTACAGTAAATATGCAGTACATTTACAGTACGTTTATAGTAAATTTACAGTACGTTTACAGTAAATTTACAGTGCAATTTATAGTGCATGTAAATTTTACTGTAAATGTAAATTACAGTATATTTAAAGTACATTTGCAGTACACTTACAGTAAATATACAGTGCATTTACAGTACATTTACAGTACATTTACAGTGCATTTATAGTACGTTTACAGTAAATTTTACTGTAAATGTAAATTTACAGTATATTTAAAGTACAGTTGCAGTACTCTTACAGTAAATACACAGTGCATTTACAGTACATTTACACTACATTTATAGTACGTTTACAGTAAATTTACAGTTAAATTGTAGTACAATTTACAAAGCATTTAAATTTTACTATAAATGTACATTTGCAGTACATTTACAGAACATTTATTGCACGTTTACAGTAAATTTAAAGTAAATTTGTAGTACAATTTACAGTATATTCATAAAGCTCATTTATGGCAAAATACAATTGATGTCATTAATTTCAAATTACTCAAGTTATCTAAATTAAAGTATTTACTGCAATAATTGTAATGTTCATTGCAATTGGTCAATTATTATTCACAAGATTCTGTTCTTTATTTACAATTCAATATATACAGGTAATTGCACTTGGAAAATGCGAGAACAAAGATAAAACCTTTCTTTCTATTCCTAACTTTGTGGTTTTTTTCTCTATTAAATATAGTAACATAATTTAATAACGTTCTTAACTCAGGTTTTGTGTTTCTTGTAAAAAATTCTCTCTCGTTTCTCGGGAAAAATGTCCCCAGGAGTTTGTTGTAAACTTTTTCAAGTTTCTCGAAAAAATCTCTCTCAGAAATTGTTCTTATAATATCCTGGGAAAGTCTCGGATTTATCAAAGCTGCAGAGCTTTCTCGAACTTGCAAACTAATCTTAGAAATATTTATTTTCCTTCTATTTTTTTTTACATTTCTATAATTTTATTTTAGGTTTCAAAAAACAATTTTAAAGTTTACGTGTATCATTCTTCAAAGCATCCGAGATGAAAAAATTATTTGAAAAATTCACGTTATTTTGAAGAGCTTTTAATGATTTTAAACTATATTTTTCGATTTTACAGTACTTTTTCAGTTTTACAGAAGATTTTTTAATTTTACAGTACTTTTTACGAATTTACAGCAGTTTTTGGATTTTACAGAATATTTTGCGATTTTACAGCACATTTTTCGAATTTACAGTACTTTTTTCAATTCTTTTTTTCAAGCACACAATTTTTTGACATTCATAAAAACTTACAGATTCGCGTTAAATTTTGTTTACAAATTATAATTTTGTCTTTTTTGGGTAAATGAATGTAAAAACAATTTCTGAGAGATTTGGAGAGAATTTCTGCAAGTTTAGGAGCAATGAATTCTCTGACAATTAGTCTTAGAAACTGTGGATAAATTGGGAGATTTGTTTCACAGAGGACAATTTCACAGAGGTACTTTATCTTGCGAGTGGGAGTATGTAAATAAGGTAGCAGCATTCTTGTATATAATATGAGATTCATTTGAGACGCCTTGCATAACATACGCAGAAACTACTTACTTCGTAGCTTAGGGATTACTTGTCTAATTGCAGGAATAAGAAGGACCTTTGTACATAGGAAATCCGACGAAATACCAGGGATCTAAACAACTGTCTTGGGCTTCTCCTAATTCCCGTAATCCCAGAACAGTCTCTATAAACTTTTCTTTCAAGCTCAAGATTTCAGCAGGACTCAGCTCAAGTCAAAGGAACAAGATTTATTTTACTAAACTTCAAGAATCAAAAATATCGTCCCTTGGAATATTCCTCGTCATTTTTTACATTCTCGTCTTTTATTTACTTTTTAGAAAATTCTTTGAGCATTTTTTTCAAAAATTCTTTGAAATACCCCTTAAAAGATTCTTTACAAAATCTTTACAAAATCTTTTATAAAATTCTTTACAAAATTCTTTACAAAATTTTTTATAAAATTCTTTACAAAATTCTTTACAAAATTCTTTACAAAATTCTCTACAAAATTCTTTACAAAATATTCTTTACAATATTCTTTACAAAATTCTTTACAAAATTATTTTAAAAATTCTTGAAAAGATTCTGTAAAACATTTTTTAAAAATGTTTTTCAAAAATGCTATAAAAGATTTTTTAAAAGTTTATCTAACACATTTTTTAAAAATGTCTTTAGAAAATGCATTAAAGGATTCTTTCAAAGTTCATCTAAAACATTTTGCTTCCTCCTAAGGGAAGCCTTGTATAAAATGCCTTTAAAAGATTCTGTAAAAGATTAATTATTTAAAACATTTTTTAAAAATGTCTCATAAAATTGATTCAAGCTTTCTTTAATCTATTCTTCAAAGATTTCTTAGTGAATTTTATAAAAAGTAACTTTTAGCGAAAACATTTATTGATGCAAAATCCTTAACAACAAAAATAGCTGCCACAGAAAGATGTTTGCAATATACAAATTTTTACAGCGAAATTATTTGAAAATATTTTTTCATTAAAAACATTTAAAATATTTTTTCATTAAAAACATTTAAAATATTTTTTAATTAAAAATATTTGTCAATATTTTCACGTTGAAAACATTTGCAAACATTTTGGCTGCGAAAAAACTTGTTGCTGCAAAAACTTTGGCATAGAAAAATGTGTTGCTGCAAAAAATTTTGCAAAGAAACATTATTAGCAACAAAAACTATTTTTGGATAAAACAGAGAATTTAAAGCTGTGAATAACTTTTACGATTCTTATTCCATATTTATTTGCTGAAATGTC
The DNA here is from genome assembly GCA_011057455.1 of Ganaspis sp. Gsp50. Lineage (NCBI taxonomy): Eukaryota > Metazoa > Arthropoda > Insecta > Hymenoptera > Figitidae > Ganaspis > Ganaspis sp. Gsp50. The sequence continues at coordinate 6,170 of WNHD01006025.1, read as the reverse complement.
CATTTTCCTTTTTTTATATTTCTATATTTCTATATTTCTATTTTTCTATTTTTCTATTTTCTATTTTCCTATTTGCCTACTTATCTATGTTTCCATTTTTCACTTTTCCTATGATTATACATGCATTGAAAGGTACAGAAACTTCATGCTTGCCAAGTAAAACTTGAACTTAAGGATTTTTCATTTTCTCTGGAAGCGATGATATTCTAGCGGAGCTTACTCTTGTTTCAACTTTTTGAATTGGAAATTCTAATTGCTAATTAGCAAGCAGGTGCGTCCGGAAGGGACTAATTAAGATTGTCGTAAATTAGGGAAATTATTAACAACCTGAAAATAAAGAATAGTTGTGATTTATAAAAAAATGTAATAAAGATTTATAGAAGACGTTGTTTTTTTCGTATTTACATTGTGTTTGGTAAAATGAGTTTATTCGTTAATTTAGTAATATTAACCTGAATGTACGTTTCAGTAGAAGAAAACAGATTTCTAAGATTTATTTAGATCCAGTGAAGGAAAATACGTGACTTTTAAGCTCTAGAAGTCGTCAGGTGACTCATCCGGATTTATGGCATCGATTCCTATAAATCCAGTGCTTAGTACTTTTCATGAGAAAGTGTCACTGGGGATTGTTTCTACTATTGTAGAAATCTTGTAGAACAGAAATTGTAAGAAAGTAGAGAAAAGGTAGAAAAATAGAGGAAAATATAGAAAAATAGAGGGAAATATAGAAAAATAGAGGAAAAAGTAGAATAATAAGGAAAATTGTAGAAAACGAAAGAAAAAGTTAATAAAATGCAGAGTAAAGGGTAAATAGTGAACAAGGTGAAAGTATAGGAAAAATGTGGAAAAATAGAAAGAAGATTGAAAAATAAAGAAAAAGATTGAAAAATAGAGAAAAAGGTGGAAACATAGAGAAGAAGGTAGAAGCGTAGAGAGAAAGGTAGAAAAATAGAAGAAAAGTGAAAAAATAGTAGGTAAAAAACAGAGAAAAGGGTAAAAAAGAAAAGTCTAAAAATAGAGAAAAAGGTAAAAATTAGAAAAATTGCAAGAAACTGAGAAAATTCAAGTTATAGAGAAAATCTAAAAATATGGATACATGGAGAAGTTGAGAAAATGAAAAAAATAGAGAAATGGAAAAAAGAGAAAGTGAGAAAATTTGTTTAGAAAAATTGTGTTCTATTAATGATATATTGATAATTTTAAACTAAATTATATAAATTTAATTAAATATTGACTAAACACGTGTAAAACAAGTGATAGTGTAAATAACAAAGATAATTAATCGATTCACCTGTTTTCTTTTAAATCAGAAGAACAGCAGAATTTGCATTTTTAGAATTCGATGATTTTTAAATTATGGATTGCCATGATTATTCAGTTGTTCACTGTTCATTTTATTGTATTTCTTAATTTTTAATTTTTGAGTAAATTTTTATGATCCATGCAAATTTTATCTCTCAAGTAAATTCTTATGATTCATGCAAATTTTTATAATCCATGCAAATCTCTATATGATACATGCGAATTTCCATTATCCATTCCAATTGCAAATTTTTATGATTGAAGCAATTTTCTATGATCCATGCAAATTGGAATGATGCTTGTAAATTTTTATGTTACATAAAAAACTGTATGTTTTATTTAATTTTGTATGATATACTTTTTATATACTATACGTAAAATTGTATGAAACATGTAAATTTTGATGCTACATGTAAAATTGAATGATAGGTTTGTAAATTTGTTTGTAAATTTGTTTGTAAATTTGTATGATAAGTTTGTTTATTTTCAAGAATGAAAATATTAATATAAATGCCTAAACTGGTTAAATTAAAAAAGTAATTATTTATTTATTTTTTTATTATACATAATCGTAAATGAATATAATTGAAGTAATTTATAATCATTCATAAAATAAAATAACTAATTTTAATTTTTATAAACGCATTCATATAATGAACCAATTAATTGTTTGTTGAATAAATGAGAACTTTCTCAATAAACATTTATATCTCGAATTCTATTCTGCGTTTTCGAATGAAGCTTGAAGTGAATGATGATTGCGGAAAATTATCTGCTTTCACGTTCCAGACACTGTGGAGCAACCCTTTTGTCCTAATAATAATTTCGTGTCAGTTCAAATTCACATGAACCTATTCACGCTTAAATAATGCATATGTCTCATAGTTTTAAATATTCAATTTTTTAAAAAATGTGTTTGAAATTGATGTACGTTGACTGCGGAGCAAAAAAAAGATAGTAAATAAAACACAGAAAGTAGATTTAAAACGTAGATTAAAAAAGTAAATCAAGGAAATTGAATAAAATGTTTATTAAACGAGCTTTATTGTATGTACATTTACACTGTTAAATAAATAATAAAATTTTACAATAAATATAAAACAATATTTAAAATGAGTATGACACAAATGGAAAAATAAATCTGAAAAAATAAATCAAAATGAGTGAAGAAATTACATGTACACAAGTAATGCAAATTTTTATAGATGTGTAAAAAAATAAAAAAACTGAACTAGTAACTAGGAACTAAATGAAAAAAGTGATAAAAGAAACTGATGATTGAGAAATGAATGAACAGAAGAGAAGTAAATAAAAAGAATTAGAATGGTTTAAAAAAAGTAAATGACAAGAAGAAAAATCAATTTAAAAAAGTAAACGTTAAGAAAGATTAAATGAGAAAAAGAACAATTCAAATGAAATAAGATAAATAAACGAGAAGAGAAATAAATGCGAAGAGAAACAAATGTCAAGACAAAAAATGAGAAGAGAAAAAATAAGAAGGAAAAAATAAGAAGAAAAAAATAAGAAAAAAAAAATGAGAAGAGAAACAATGAGAAGAAAAACAATGAGAAAAAAAACAATGAGAAGAGAAAAAAGGAGAGGAGAAAAAATGAGAAGGAAAAAATAAGAAAAGAAAAAATTAGAAGAGAAAAAATGACAAGAGAAAATTGAGAAGATAAATAAATAAAAAGAGGAAAAAAATGAGAAAAGAATCAAATGAGAAGAGACAAAAATAAGAAGATAAACAAATACCTAATGAATTAAAAATTACACCAACAAATAAGTACAAAAAATAAAACAAATACCAAAAATTCAAATATAATTCCTTCCAATTTTTAAAATTAAATTTCTATAACTTAAATAATGAGCAACTAAATAATCACAATTAAAATAAAATTCGCGCACTAAATAAAAATCCCTGCAAATACTGCGGTCACAAAATTATCTCCAAATTGATAATAACATAAATAAAGCAAAGGGATTCTAAAAGAATAATATACATTGGTCTGACCAAAAAGCCACATTTCCACTGAATCCTCTTATTTTGTATAAAATCACTATTAACGCTACAAAAAATAAATCCAAGCAGCTGGAATGAAATTTATAAAGGGATACGAGTCCGAATTTTTAACCGCAAGCTTGGTATTTTTCTAGAGAATTAATTAAAGGCAAGAGCAAACCAAGGGATTACAAAGTTTCAAATGTTAGATAATAGTGTGGCTTTGATGAATTTAATTTTGCTTAAATTTTGCTCCCGAAATTACGATCATTTCTCATTAAAAGCCGCACGAAATGCCACGAAAAGTGGAACATTAAGCGAGCTCCATGCATATTTTCGAATGGGCATTTAAATCTCCGGTCGCGAATGTGGTGGCAGATTGAAATCCCAGATTGTAGGGAGCGGGCCATCGAGACTAAATAAATTGCTGAATTATCGTCCGATGATATACATATGTACAGAACGAGAGCAAGCGGCTGAACTTTGTCATCCTAGATTGAAAAATGGACCATGGACCCGATCGTTAGACTCAAATGGGCTTTCATATCTTCGTTACTTTTGTTTTTCTCACCACTTTACGTTATTGGAAACCTGTGATTTTAAAGGATACTTCATTTTTGCAAGAATATGTAAATATCAAGACGAGATATTTACTGCCCTAGTTCCAAACAAATTTGTAATGTTTTTTATTATTTTGTATTTTTCTTTCAATTTGTACACGGAAAAAACTATCCGGTTGGAATAACTGGAATTCCGGTTAAGCCTCACTTAACATTTTTTTTCCAGTTATTTTAACCAGAGTTCCGGTTAAAATAACCGGAAAAAAATGTTAAATGACGCATAACCGGAATTCCAGTTATTCCAACCGGATAGTTTTTTCCGTGTATTTATTATTTATTTTATTTTTATTATTTATTTTACTTTTAGTAGGTTTTTTATATTTATTAAGTATTTTATACTTATTGAGTATTTTAAATTTATTATTTTAAATATATTAAGTATTTTACATTTATTATTTTGTTATCATTCATTTTCTATTTACTATTTATTTATCATTTACTTTACATAATAATTAACTGTTGTAATTTTTAATTACCCTAACATCGTTTCTTCAAAAATAAGTTAGAGATTCTATCATTGCGATTTTAACCCATTTACTTTATATCATTCTGTACTAGGCACTTTTCTATATTTATTTATTATTATTCATTTTATATATTTTTACATCTGTTTTGTATGCTTTTCAGTTCTGAATATACCGCCAGGAAGATTTAAAACCAGACAGTAGAAAAAGCAAGAATAGCTAGATCAACTCATTGTCAGTAAGAGAGATTTAAAATCAAACAGTAGAAAAATCTAGTATAGTCAGACCAATGCAGTAAGACAAAATTAAAAAGTAGAAAAAACAAAACAAAGTCAGACTAAGATAAAGCGGCCAGTAGAAAAAGATATCATGGTCAGACCAACGGAGCAAGAAATATTTAAAGTCTGACAGGAGAAAGTACAAGTATAGTCAGACCAATGCAATAAGACAAAATTAAACAAGGATTCTCTATGAGGAAGCAAAAGTAGAAAAAGCAGACATAGTCAGACCCACGCAGCAAGGGAGGTTTGAAATAAAACAGTAGATAAAGCAAAAATTGTCAGATCAAATGAAATATGCTTCTTCTATTGTCTTATTACAAATATTTTTTTGTTTCGTTGGTCTGACTATCCTTGCTTTTTCTACTGATTGGTTTTAAATCTTCTATACTGCTTTGGTCTGACTATGTTTGTTTTTTCTACTGTTTAGTTTTGTCTTATTCTGTTCGTCTGACTATGCTGTCTTTTTCTACTGTCTAACATTAAATCTTTCTGATTCTGTTTGGTTGACTATACTTGCTTTTTCTACTGTCTCACTTTAAATCTTTCTTGCTACGTTGGAATGACTATTTTTGCATTTTCTACTAACTGGTCTTGAATCTTTCTTCTTGCGTTGGTCTGACTGTGTTTGTTTTTTCTACTGCCTGAGTTTAAATCTTTCTTGCAGTGTTGGGCTGACTATGCTTGGTTTTTCTACTGTTTGACTTAAAATCTTTCTTACTGTATTTACAACACCGTACATTATGCATACGTATTTTAAACATTTTAATTCAATTGTATACTCTTTTTTCACTTTTAACTTAAAAATTACATTTTTTTCTTCAAGTGACTTCAAAGTGTTAAAATTTTAAAGAAAGTAATTTAGAATAAAATTCTTTTGATTATTTTTAAAGTAGTTCTTAAAAAAGAATATAACAATGATTTTTTTAAAACCAACAAAACTCATGAAATAATTAAAAATCTTTTACATTCTTGGTCTCCCTTGATAGCCAATAAAATTGATTAACCAGAATTTTTATAAAATTTGTCTTTCTGTGAGAGAAAGAACTGAATTGAGAATAGAGAATTGAAAATCCAATTCCGATGAATTATCTTAATGTTATTTATTCATTTATTCGACAATAATTTAATAAATATTTAATAATAATAATTCAATTCGACAATAACAATTTATTTTTTAACAATTACATTTAAGACTAATTTTATAAAAAAAATTATTTTTTAAATAGTACCAAGAACATGAAAAAATGGTTATTATTTCTAGAATTATTGTAAAATTAAAAAAAGGTGCTTTTACACTCGTTTTTCAATAACTGTTTTAAGAACCCGAGTCAAAATCTAGATCCTCTTTAAATACTTTTAAAAACTTGAAAATACTCTTTTAAATTCCTTTGACTCATTCGAACCCTACTTTCAACCTCTTTAGTTCTTCTAAAACCTATTTCAGACCTGAAGTTGGAATTTTTGGAAATTTGCGCCACCTTTTAGGTTCAAAAGAGATGTAAAA
>WNHD01006022.1:0-12058 GCA_011057455.1 Ganaspis sp. Gsp50 | reverse complement strand
ATCAGGTACCCACTATTTACCTTTTCGGGTTTCTCACCGCAGCCTCATTACCTGCGTCTTATCCTAATTAGTCTCCTGATCTACTTTGAGTTGGGTCTCCTTCTTTTTGGGATTTTTCGGTTGTCGGAGGAAGCTCATTATAAGACTACTCTGGATTCAATGAAGCTGTTTTTCTATTGGTTCCCCGTTTTTATCGTCACGATAAAGGATACAAGGCTTCTTTATTCTCGCGGCGTCCAGTCAGTCCTGTTCCGGATGTTTCTTTGTGGGCATAGTCTACCAACTCATGACCAGGAAGTTTTCGAAGCTCGTCCTGCCTGAAGACCAGCTCTCCCTTCAGATCGTCTCTTAAAGCATTGGATGATCGTCGGATTGGTCTATTACGGTGAGATCGTTCCATTTCTTTTCCTTTTGTTTCCTTTTACTTTTATTCCCTTTGCTGTTTTTTTTGGTTTTTTTTTTCATTCGCATGCAATCTCTTTGTTTATGTTATTTGCCATTTTAGATCGTGACGAGTTGATTGATTGGCGCCTGCCCAGGTCGTCGATCTTCGAGACCCCCCCTGAGCTTTGTACGGTCTCGAACCTTCGCACGCACCTCTCAGGCTGCATTTTTTCATTATACCGACATTGACATATTTATTTCCTCCATTGTAATTCTTTCGTAAAATAAACTTGATTATCGACTGGAACAGTTTTCGTTTTTTTTTGTATTTTTAGTTGAAGCGGTTTTTTCCCTATCCCCCTTTTAACAAACCAGCTAATTCTTGCTCTGATTTTGAACAAACGGAATACCGGAAAATACAAGAGAAACTGCAAGGTTAGTGGGAAATCGTTCCTGCCAAACTGTTGGGTCGTTTTCGGTATTTCCAGGACCGAAAACATTGAAAATTTCCGAAAGACTTGGGTTGAATGGACGCAGATTGTGCTGACCGATTGACCGTGAAATTTTATGATATCTCGAGAAGGGCTGGATTTTGGGATTCAACAGATCTGTAAATAAAGAAGTTGAATTTAATTCTAAAGGAAAGGTTTTAATTTTGAGTTAACTAAAGAATGAGCAAGGTGTTGAGGGTACAAACAAGTTAGTAAAATATCGGTTCACTTTAGTTTTTCCGTTTCCTTACCAAGTGGACTATTAGTGTGAAAAATAAGGTCGATTTAAGAAATGCGTGTTCTCCGTCTTACTTAGCAAAATTGCTTGTTTTGCGATGTTTTTCCCCTGGCGTCACGCATCGTTAGGAGAGCAGGGATCGCGTAGAATTAGGAAAAGAAGCATCGAGAGGGACAAATTTGTGAAACGAATAGGATATCGTTTGTAAGGGACGAAATCTTTCTCTCTTTCTGAGGCTAAGAACACTTTGGTCTCTTTCTTGGCTTTGGCATGAGGGAGAAGCGGAAAAAGAAGCGAAAATAGAAGAGAATGATGACGAGCCGATTTGTCAGGCTGATGAATGCAAAACTATTACCTTAATGTGCGTTATAGGTAAAAAGAGTCATGTCACTTGCGCTGGCTGTTGGCGACGACGAATGAGAAAGTTGAGCGACGATTTATTGAAAACTTTTACCGGGTAGTAAGACGAAGCTTTATCTGTTGGTTGGTTAAGTTACGGAAGCTCAAGCTCCAGGGGACGAAGTTACGCTCCACGTTGAAAATAAGTTTGCACGGACGGCTTCTCGCCAAAGCTGTTTATCTGCTTAAATGCTTCTAGAATTCCTTCACCGCATTTTAAGAGGAAACTGCAAATCGTTCCTTCGGGAATGTAATTGAAAAAGATTATGGTCCATTTACTGATAAAGCTCACGATAAAATGTTTACTTTTCTTTCTCAAAGAAGACTTTTTCTCCCTCTTAAAAAAACGGTACAAAGATACTTTCTTTTAGTATCTTACTTAATGAAGTTGCAACCCTTTGAAGATAAACGAGGTTTATTGAGCCTTTTTTCTTTCTTTTCTTAAAACCGAGTTTTTTTTTGTTGCATCGTTTGTGAATGAATCTCCATAAATTGAAAAATGCGCAGTTCGTATAAATTTCTCGCGGATAAAATTGTTTTCAATTTGTATACGACGCTTTTAAGAAAGCACCTAAATTATCGGGGAAAAAATTGGATGACAAAAAGAGACACACATTTCATCGAACGGACAACGCCAGAGCGTCATCCCCACTATTCATGCATTCACAGTGCGCGCGCATCTCATGCGTGTAAAGTGGTGGGGATTTCTTTCTTCGTCGACTCATTACTCTACAAAACATTTGATATATGTAGTTTAATTTTCTAGATTGTGTATTCTCCACATAATGATTTTATAAAAATAATACTCTGTTTTTTATATCTTAAATTGAGTGGGCAAAAATAGTAAAAGAACGGAAGAAGAAAAGAGTGGTAGGAAAAAAACCCAGGATCAAATTGAGTAGCGTATGCTACTCAACTTGAAGCGCACCAGAAATGAGTCGCGTAGATGGCGCTACTTTCTATGTCGTTTAGCATTACTCAACTTGAGTTGCACCAAAAGTGAGTTCAAGTTTTTTCTGTGAATGGATAGAAGTGGAAGAGCGAGGAGGCCATGCAAATGGAAAGTTATGCTGCAGAGAAACGAATATTGAATCAGCGTCGAGGTTGCGAGCGACGGTTCGCTTGTGGTAGCAGCATTGGGGATGGTTGATGCTTGCTTTTCATCCCTTGCCCGTCGTTCGACGCCAAGAACCGATCCTGCCAACGAATATATACGTACACGTTTTGCGGCTTCGCCCCACACCATCCCATCGCTATCAAATTCTGTCCCAACCCTATTTCTGTGTCATTGCGTCGACTCTGCATACCTATAGAAAGCTGGCAGCGTTCCTTTTTTCTGATCTCGAGAAGCGATTTACTCAGATCGAAATTGATCTTTCCTCCAGTAGAAAGAAGACTGCACCAATGGATATAAATGTGAACCATCTATAAAGAACATTTCCTTACAAAAATACCCCACATTTTTTCACCAACCACAAAAATGTATTTCTTCTCTTTCGCGTCTAAAATATACAATCCATTAACCTCAACATTTTGTAACAGAATTTTAATACAGAAGATCAAGATTGAAAAAATAGGGTTTAAATATACGAATACATTAAAATCTTCGGTGGTTCAAACTTTCGCGGTACATCCCTGGAATCCTTCAAGTTATTTAATGTTAAAATTTACTGTTACCAGTAGTTATTTTGGCGCTCCTGTAAAATTAGCGCCTGAAGCGCCTGCCACTCTTGACTTTTTCGATTCGACTCGCAAGTGAAAAATGTATTAAAAAAGGAAGAAAAATAGTGAAAAGACGAAAAATAATAGAAAACACATTTTAAAATGTAGAGAATTTGAAAACAAGAGAAATCATTTCACAAAATAAGTAAATTACTAGGGGGCGGGGTCGATTAAAAGTTAAAAAATGTATATATCACTCAACGAGACAGGAAAATAACTAGAAAAGTGAAGTGAATAATTTTAATTGAAAAATAATATTTAAAAAGTGGATTTTTCAATTATGAATGAAGAGAATATTAGAAGTGAGAAAAGCGAGTGAAAACTATGTAAAAAGCTTTTAGATTTCAATACAATTACTTCTGAATAGAAAAAGCAACTGGATATTTTAATGAAAACGAGAAAATGGAAGAAATAATTAAAGCTAAAGAAAGCATTCTGTAAAAAGAAAAAAAATCTGTAAAAGGAATTAAATAAACATAATGGTAAAATGAAGGTAATGGTTTGAAGATTTTGAATATCTCAGAAATGGAATAAATTGAATAAAGTAAAAATAAATAATAGCTGAATGGAAAGATATATATGTAAGTGAGAAGAATTTTAAAAATGTAAGCGGAGAATCAGGAAAGTTTTTTCAAAAAGAAATTGGAATTCAAGGTTACTTGTTGAAAGAAAGAAAAGAAAAAAAAGACCTTATAAAAAGTGTAGGTTATGTTTGGTGATAGTTTTAGCTTCCTTCTTAATCCTTTAGTATATCAGAAGCAGTATTTCTTGACAAAATGCAAGCAAATTGTACAAGAAAACCTGTGTTTGATTCTAGAAAATGAAAAGGGAAGCTTTGAATACGTTAAAACTGTCAGTAAACATAACCTAGAATTTTTAACATCTAAGGTCCGTTTCTTCAGAACATCTCACATTTCATTCCGTAATATGCCTGAAGTGCAAATTCTATTTCTAGAGTGCTGAAATTTGGTACACAGGTGTGTTTTTGCTTGAAAATTAATGAAAAAATACAACATCAAAGACAATCTAAGAAAATGTAAAATTTTTGAAGAAAATAGAATTTCCCAACCATAGCTAGCTGAATTAATTGATGCTTTTTTAAAAATAAAAAATGCTTTTATTGAACATTATTTAACATATAAAGTACGGATATTTAAGGAATTAAAATTGTGAGGCTCTATAATAGAGCCTCACAATTTTAATTCCTTAAAAACATGTTTTGTTTTATCTATGTGGAAATGCTATGTACAGTTATATTACACAAAATTACAATAAATGATAACTACATCAGTCATAATAAGAAACCGTGAGTGAAACTTGAAAGAAACGAAGTAACGATTCAAGTATAAGAATTGATGATTTGGAGTAACAAGAAAACGATTGATACACCAAGAATTGATGTATACAGAAGCTCACTGGAAAAGTTTTCTACCATTGGAAGATCTACAAACGCGTGAATAATGGACACCGCTTGATAAGGGAAGAGCTCGCGTGAGTCTGCTCAATTCGCAAAAACCGTACCGAATTATTTATCAGTGGAAAGGTCGAAGCTAAATAAATGTCCGTGTGGCAAACAAAGCCGATTTACACTATACTTTTTCCATTGTTTCAATACCATTCGCAGATAAACTCCCAGACGATTATTTATGCCAGTCTGAATACTTATTTATCAACTTTTAATCGACAGCCACAAACACTCTTTCTTTTCTTCTTCAAATTTTAGAAATAATTATAAAAGATACAAATGTAAATGAATTTCAGATCGTTTTTTATTCACTCATTAAAAGTGAGTGATTAAAACACATTACAGTGGTTTTCAATTGACAGAGCATTAGCAGACACCTATAAAGCCAAAAAGAAAGAATATTAATCGCATTTGATTTTTTGTGGGCGGAGACACTTTTTGCATCCGGGGCAAAAATAAAAATTTCACCCAGAGGTAGAAAGTGATGGTCTTGAACAAAGAGTATACTCATGTTTGGAAGTGTGAACTATGAATCATCTTTTAGAGACACAGAAACGTAAATTGACGTGTTTACTGCAAAGACGAATTAAGTATCGCCGACTTATTTGGTCTTTTTGCACCTCGTGGCATTTATATCCACGCTTCATAGTCACGTGATTTTTCCGCAGCAGCGCTTTGTCGTGGTACATCCGGCCGCTTCCGGCTTCCGGACCGGAAACAAGATGGCCGTCGCTCCGAAGCTACTGTTGGTGCGATGAAATATTAGCGGAAAGTTGCGAACGTGGTAGGAAACAGAGGGCTCCCGGGAAATTCACGAGAACCTTTCTATACTCGTGTGAGAATGCTCTTACTTCCACTTTCGTTAGCTTGAAAACTTGCCAACAAGATCGATACCCAAGAAGCACAACTTTCTAATTTTGTAAGCTCTCCATTGTTAATGGCACGTTTGAGTAGCAATAGATCGCAATTTCTTGTGATAAAGTAAATCTGGACAAAAGAACCTACTATGTTTTGCAATAAATAAAAATTAAATTTAGAACAATTTTCTAAATTTTTTTAGATTTTTTTACCTAATTTTGTGATTTTTTATCATTGTTCTATACATAACCATGAATTCGATTTTAATAATACAAAAATCGTAGATGTTGAACATGATTGGGAAAAACGTTTGTTATCAGAAATGATGTTTATTAATCACGACTCTAATAGTATCAATAAAAAAGAAAATGTGGACAGTCTGAATTCAATTTACAACAAACTGTTAGAAATAAATTTTTGATGGCTTACAACTGTTTCTAGTCTCTAATTTATCTTCGTAAACCATCTTGTCATTAATTTCGGTTTCGTCATTTTCCTGTTTATACTTGAAAATTGTATACTTAATTTCTTATTGTCTTTAATATTGTTAGTTTTGAAAAAATATAAACAATCTGTACCTCACCTCGATTATGAAAACACGTTTAATTTTGACACAATCTCCTTTTGATTTAAACATTTAAAATGTAACTAACTTCTTGTTTGAGGTAAATGTTCGTTTTTACATGTATATGTGACTACTGAGTGTTTGAGTGCTAAAAACAGATTTTCATATATTTATAAAATATATTATATTTTACAGCCTGAGGAGGTCAGCGAATTGTTAACGAAACGTAGCTCGTTTAATAAAAAAGGACCTTCGGGTTTTTATAAATTTATGTGTTTAGTGTTTTTTTATTTCTTTAAAAAACAAAACCTATTCCAAATTTGCTCCAACGGATCAATCAATTCCTAAAAATTACTAAAATTATGGAAAGCAATAATACACTTTTAACAATTTTCTAAATTATATTTTACAGCAAAAATAACAAATTTTTGCTTGCAAAAAAGATCAATGAAGCATAATCGATTGAAACTAAATTTCAAAAGAACCTCCGTTTTTGCATCAGGAAAAAATTCATCTACCGGAAGGATAATCTCTTCTATAAATAATCGCTTGCCGGATGTTCTCGAAATGAATATACAGTGTTGTGGATTTAAATGTCAAAATGAATACATTTATTTATTTCTATAACGTACAAGTTTTGTGTGCAGTTATTTACTTTAAAATAGAAAGATACCGTTGTTGAAATGTAGGTCAAACTCCCAAAGCTTTCGACTTCCCTAGTCCCGGAGAATTTTCTATTTTCACAGTAATCTAAGTCTGCTTTCATAGAAATCCAATAGTACTCAAATCGGTATTACATTTTAAGGGCGAAAGAATTCTATAAAATATAATAAATAGGGATTTATTTATTTTCAAAGTTTAAAAAACGGGTGCAGCGAAAATTGAACCACATAGTTTTAAATCTTGTCTACTTGTTTTCAAAGGATTAAAAATATAGAATTAATTCATACGTTCTTGAATTCTCTCCACACTGTTGAATGTTTTTACTCTGAATTGTTAATGAAATAATTTAACAAACAAAAAATTAATTTAAAAAAAGTGTATTTTAATTTTTATAATTGAGTGAAATTGGACACGAGACGAAGAATTCGGACTAAGATGAGAAACCTCTTTTTCCGGGATGATTTTAATTCTCGACTAATTCTCTAAAGAAAGATGACACCACTCTGAGGTTATACATTAAACATAAATTGCAATGTCTGGGCTTTGCTCCTTTTACTCAGACATAAGTACAAGGAAACAAAAGGTGTACACGAGGAGGAACATTATGCAATAAATGTCACTCAAGTGCTGTAAGGCACACCGTTCTTGATTCGTAATCCGCAAGAATTAGAGCGGTAAGTCAAGCTATTTCACTCCATGCAGGAGACCTACCAGAACACTTGGCACTGAACAAGTTGACAGAAGAAAAGAAAAAGTAGAAAAGGACAGAAAAAATTACTTGAATAGTACAATTTTTGTAGGAAAATAAATGCTTGGATTCTAGTGCAAGGAAATGCTGAGAAGATTGCACTACCACTTGCTAAAATGACGACAAAATGAATTCCGAGACATGCTTTCAAATTAAATCAGAAAAACAGGCCTAAGCGAGGCCGCAGGCCAAGGGAGAATCAAAATTTTGTCATCCGCTGGTAATTTGAAAGGCACGTGAACCCTCTCTTCAGCTTCAACTGCGAGGGCCAGATTATTGAATTTTAACCTCATCTGTGCTGGTTGCGACTCAGAAGGATATTTCTTGCGACTCAGAAGGTTGTTTCGAATGCTATTTCCTGCGTGATGGATAGCCGCGAACATCAAGGGTCGTTCACGCATCGTTTACACAACAAGGGTAAATGTCACTTACAGGTCAAAGACTTGCACCTTTATATACTAACTCTCGCGCAACTTGCTTGTTAGAAACTTGCAATTTCATCATAATTCGAGAAATATCAACAATTTTCTAATAAACCAAAAACAAGTTTATTCCGTTTTCCATGGGTCAATTTCTAAAACAATTGGTCAGTTTTTCTTCAGTAAGATCCTTGTCAAGATACACCACTTGCGGGAAATTTCCGCTCGCATTAGATTAACAACACCGCTCGTGAGAATAAATATTTTCTCCATAATTTTCATTGATGAAAATTTTTTAAACACTCACTCAATTGTTGAAAGAAACTGGAATAAAGCTTACCTGAAACAGAAAGAAAAGAAATTATGACGCAAAGTTGAATTAAATTGTTATTATTACTATAATCATTAATTATTGTTTTCCAAGATTGTCCAAATACTATCTAAAAAGTTTTCAAAGAACAATAAAGCGTGGTACCGTGAATGAAATGCGTCTTGTATTTAAAAAGAGTTTTATTTTATCGTGAAAGAGAGGAAATGGATAGATTGTAGGAAAGGTCCTTAAAGAAATTTGAAAACCACTAAGGAACATGGAAGGATAATTTCCTCCTATTTCAGTTTGAAGACGCTATGTAGCGTTGGCTTTACCCTGGGGACACAATTTTCCCTGTCATGAAACCATAAACATCCCGGTCCCTTGCCCCTTACTGCTTGCATCCACCCTATAATCTGGGCGCGACTCTAGCGCAACTCTCGCGTTTCTAGCGCCATTTAGATAAACTCGTAATCTAGGCGACGTTTCGTACGGTGAAATATTCCCTCGGGCGTTGCTGCACCGGAGGCTGCTTTCTCACTGAAGGGTGTGAACCAGCCCCTTCGAACTTGGCATCGGATTTTAAATCGTTTTCACCGCACACACGATAAATTCAACACACACGTGTTCGAAAATGCTGCGACACTTCTCAATCCCCTGACGCATTTCAAATCATCTTGCGCTTCAGGAAAACACTAATTTATCAATTCGGCTTTAATCTTGTCAAATCATAGTCATTAGTAATCGACATTTGTGTTGGCCTCACTTTTTCAGAATGATTAAATTATCAATTAAATAACTATACTTAAAGTAAATAACTATCAAGTAAATTGAGACTTTTCAGACGAGCATTTCAATTGCAATTTTGATGAAAAATTAGTACGAGTGTTTAATGGATGTCAAAGGTAATATCGCGGAAAGAGATTAATGTGTATGCCAGCGGCTTGGTTGCAAATGATCTTACGGAGTGACGGTGGAGATATAGGGAACTTGGGAGGAAAAAGGAGAAGATGATTATGAGATGACAGGATGGAAAGAGGCTCTAGGATTGAGCAGAGTGGCGAAAGGACGCATAGACACTTATTGCTGCAGCGAATTATTTGCATAAACAAATTTCACTCGAAGCGAATCTAACCCGTTGAAGTGCCTGCTCGTTCTTGCTATGCAGAGTAGTCTCTCAATGAGCTCGGATCTTTCCTCCATATTCTCTGCTACCTACACGAGCATTCTCAGTGACTCGCAATTCATCGAAAACCGCATTTCAATTCCTTAAGTTCTGCACGTATATTAATTTTTTAAACGATAATATAAATATTTCACATTAATTTTACAAGCCACTCTTTCTTTTATAAATTGTAGAATAATTCTCCTTTGGGGTTGTGCCCATGTGAGGGTTCGTATTACCTGAGGCACAGGGGGTAAATCGACATTAGAAGGTACTTATTGTTCGGATGGGTCCACTGAAGCTCGCTTGAGCTCGATGACGACGCCCCCCACGGAGTTCTAAAACACCCTTGCTCGAAAATTTTTTAAAATGCAGAATATTGTAATCACAATGTTTTTTTCAAAATGTACGTATTTTCTTGATATCATTTGCCTAGACATATTATTTATAATTGCAACTGATAAGATTTCCACTGTCAGTGTTAAACTCTTGCTTTTGTCTTGTGTTATTGTTTTCGAACCGAAAGTAACTTATTCAGTTTATAACTATTCACGTCAACGTGCTCTTACGACATGGAATTTCTTAAAAGTATTAGACATTTTAATGAACATATTAATACCGTGGGTTTAATGAATTTTTTTGTGACTCAAAATATTTTGCCATCAATTATAGACTGCATCTTTTCACTGACTTCTTCCACGCCGTCGAATATTTCTTCCCAAATTATTAATTCATGACAACACTTAGTGGCTTAGAAAAACTTGACAAGGTTGTTTGCATTGCATCAACCGCCCTAGATTTATGAACTTGGTAGAATTGTTTAATTAAATTTTCTATCATTTTCATATGTTAAGGGCAAATGATATATCACTGTCATCAAGAAAACACGTTCATTTTGAAAAAAATATTATGATTACAATATTCTGCATTTTAAAAAATTTTCGAGCAAGGGTCATTAAGAACGCCGTGGGGGGCATCGTCATAGAGCTCGAGCGAGCTTCAGTGGACCCACCCGAACAATAGGAACCTTCTAATGACGGTTTACCTCCTGGGACTATAGGTAGACGAACCCTCACATGGGCACAACCCTTATTATTTTTATGTATTATATTGCAACTTTAAAATATATGCAGTTGTGCTTAAGTTTATCACAACTCGATCATTTATAAAAAGTCATTATCAATTTATATTTTATTTTATTTATATTTATAAATGAGAGAGGCGAGAAGATATCACTTGCCAAGACGTGTGATTGTATTAATGCAATCTAATTGTGTTCATACGAGAGCGTTTCTAAAAAACCTCCCTCATTGTTAAATATATGGTCGACATTTGATTATCATGTATGCGTATTTTATACCATTCATTCATAATATTCAAAAGAGGTTGCATCTTTATTCTTATGTGTCGGCATCTATGTTAATTATGAATGCATTTTCATTGCATTTTTACAAGCAATTATTTTTATTTTTAAGATAATATATCTTAAGTAATTTTTAAAATGGATGAAATTGTGGTAAATATGTATGAATATTTGCCACACCTTCATCCATTGTAGAAAGACTTTTAAAATTGAGGGCTGGATGCTATAAGGTGATACGCATGACTTTGGTTGTCCCCTAGAATAGTAGAAACTCACTATAGACGGGGCCAACAAAAGTCACGCGTATTACCTTACAGCATCCAACCCCTCAATTGTATTATTTCTTGTATAATTTCATGAACAAACTAATTATCATTTGTTGCAGCCATTTTGAGATGCAAGATTGGTTACCTCCTCGCGGTGCATTTTGGAAACAATGTCATTGATTTTAATATTTTTTAAATACAATATAAACAATTTTGATATTTTGGTAAACTTTTAATTTTAATAGAAAAATAATTTTAATGATATTGGCTAAAATCCAATCAAACAAAAAAAAATAATTTAAAAGAATTTTAATCAAATTCATATTATTTCGCCTTAGATTTTTCACCATGGAAATAAACAAAATTAAGCTTAAATCTCAAGAAAGAATAAATTTATACATGAAGAGGAAATTGGAATTTCATCTGTATATGTATATGTTATGTAAAATAAATATGTTTAATGAATTAATAGATTTCTTTTTAAAGTGTTAATATTTAAAAAAAAATTGTAAGCAAATTAAAATTATGATAGTCACATTAAATGATAAAAGCAGAATTACAATAAAATTAAAATTTGCAACCTAACCAATAAAATCATAAAATATATAAGGGCCGTCCATAAACTACGTCACGCTTTCGAGGGGAGGGGTCGAATTTGCTGACTGTGATGATCTGTAGAAAAAATGGTGCTAATGCAGGTGAAGTTTGTGACGGCAGGGGGGGGGGAGGTGGGAAAAATGTGAAAAATAGCGTGACGTAGTTTATGGACAGTCCCATATATAATTTTTAAAACTTAATAAATTTTTATATTAATGAAAAATACTTTTTTTAAGAAGAAATTAATAAAAAATTTAAAAATTAAAAAAAAAAGATTTTAGAAGGTAAGTAAAATAAAGGAATGCAATTTGGTTAATAAATTGTTTGCAAAATACATAAATTTAAAGCTCAATAATTTTTTTTAATAAACAAATTTCTTTATTCTGAATTTTAAATTTAAAAAGT
>WNHD01006014.1:0-19041 GCA_011057455.1 Ganaspis sp. Gsp50 | reverse complement strand
TTGTGTCGAGACGAATCGATTGACCTATATAAAGTCTATATTTGACCAAGAATTGATAGTGTAAATGACAATTTTCAATTATTTTTGACGTTTAAAATTTCATTTTTTTAATATAACTTTTAAAATTTTGATTTTTTCATAACAGTTCCTTTGGCAAAAAATTTTTGCATTAAACAACTAATCAATTGATCTATATAGAGTCTATATTTTACCAAAAATTGATGGAGTTAATTACAGTTTTTCATTATTTCTGTCATTTAAAATTCTATTAATTATATAACTTTTAATATTATTATTTTTTAATGACATTTCCTTTTGGAAAAATTTTCTGCATTAAAAAACGAATCGATTGATCTAAAAAAAGTATATATTTTACCAAAATAGAGTAGATTATTATACTAGAAAAGGAATCGACTGAGACATAAAGTATTCTTTTCAACTGAAATTTATAGATAAATTGTAATTTTTCAATTATTTATGGAATTTAAATTTCAAATTATTTTTATAATTAAATTTAAATAAATTACACTTTTTGAATTATTAAAAAATGTTAAAGGTTGATTTTTGTAAAAAATTCATCCACAAGAAAGCAAAATTTTCATGAAATGAATATAATTTTCTACTTTTTTCACTTGTTTTTATAACGAAATATATAATTTTGTGTAATATAGCTGAAAAACCTCGATAGAGGTTTAATAAAGCATTAATAAAAAATAGAAAAAATAGAAAAAAAAGACAACAAAGAAGGATTTATACAAAGTTAAAAAAAGGATAAATTTGTTTCTTTAATCACCTAATTTGTTTAAATAGCCCATTTCATTTATCGTCGCTTCTCGGAACTGACAATTAGTTGATTATCGTGTAATATCCCTTGATAAGGACCAATTTTAAACGATAACTGCAAATTGATCGAAATACAGTTAATTAATATCCGATGAGTATTGGGTGGTGCTTATTTAGTGCACATTTCCATACGCCCTCGCCCATCAAGTCTCTTTTCCAGAAATTGCTTGTAAATGGTAACCTCAGCAACTATATTACTTCCACAATTGTCCTCAATCTCCGCTCGGTTTGTAACCTTTAGCTCATTAATCTATACATTTGAAAGCGCATTTTTTCTGCTTTCTTTAAAACAATTTTAACTTCTTTTCGCAGACTCATAAAACCTATCGCATTTCGAACATGAAATTCAATTCTGTAAAAAGGGAAAAAAATAAATAAAAATTTTTTCAAACTTGTGTGAATTTAAAGAAAAATACGAAATTGCGAAATTTCGATATGAGAGATTATAATCAACTTTTTAAAAACTTGAATGGCAAATACATATAGTCCATAAACAAAAGTTTTTACATTCAGAAAAAATGTTTGTTTAAATCAATGAATTATTTAATTTCATTTATTTAATTTCAATTTATTATTTAAAACAAATATTTGGTAAACAAATGTTTGTTTAATTCAACAAAAATTTATTCATTATTTAAACAAACTGCAAACGAAAGTAACGTTTTGCAACCAATTATTTGTTTAAAATAAACAAAATTGTGTCACGCTTTGAAGAAAGGTACCTTAGAAGCAAACGATTATAGGTTATGTTTGATCATATTTTTAACTTGATTAAAGATTCGTTTTTAATTATTTGCAATCAAAAGGAGTTTTCTATGAATACTTTGTATACATGCTATCAAGGAAAATTGTTTTCACAAATAATTAAAAAGGAAACTTCAATAAAGTTAAAATAATCCTACAATTTTTTTTCTAAGGTCTCTTTCTACGGAGCGCGACACATTTGTTTGATTTAAACAAACTTTTTCCCAATTTGAAGTTGATAATTTCTTAGACAATATTTGTCTCTTTGTATTTTTACCTAAAAATGTAGCATATTGTAAAAATTGTTGAATATTTTATTAAATTATTATTATTATTTATTATTATTAAATTAGTAAAAAAATCAATTTCAATTGGTCCTGATTATTTATTGTAATTTATTATTATTATTTGTCTGTGCATTAAATATTTCTACGAAAAACATTCTTTTTCGAATTTATCTTTACATTAAAAGTTTCTATGAAAAACATTCTCTTTCGACCAAAATGTATTTTTTTTTTATTTTTTCGTAAAATTTCACTATTCGATTTAATAGTTACATTTTTTCAAATAAAATTTAAGTAATTAATTTTTATTAAGAATTAGTAAAAACACTAATAGAAATTAGTGGAAGAATTTTCACAAAATTCGAATTTAGGAAATATGAAAATAAAAATGAACCATCGTTTTACAAATGAATATGAAATTTAAACTCAGATTGTCGATATTGTTAAGAATTAGAAAACTCACCAATCGTGGATTCCCTCGTCGTGAACGTAAATTTAATTAAAATTTTTGGTGTTTTTATGAATTAAAAAACTCACCAATTGTGAATTTTGTGGACGGAGTGATGGCATCATCGCTTGTTCTGGGCCAACAACAGGGAATCCCCGATTCTTGTGCTGAGATTCGGCCCTATGCAGGGACCACTTTCTTCGCATCCTCCTTCCTGTATGCTTTAAATGCAAGTTTAACAACTTCATACTTGCAAGACAACATCTGCAAGTTAAAGATAAATTCTAAATAAAAAACACCTCAATTTTTGTAAGAAAAGTTAAATTACGAAATTCTAGAAAAATAAACGAAAATAAACAATTTCTTTGCTTTACAAGATTTGATTAACTTCGTCAAATCAATTCTGGATATCGTAATTCTCTTTTTTTCATAAAATATTCAAATGCTTCATTAGATTTTGATTCTATTGTTAGAAAGGAACAATATGTTTTCGGCAAGTACTTTCAATCATCTAAAAAAATATTACTTCATTATAATGCATTGATTATAAAACTGAGACTTGAACTTACTTCTCAAACAGAAAAGTAAAAATAATCTTGATTTTCTTATTATTTTTTAAATTAAATTTTGTATTCTTTTAATTTAAATTTTGCATTATTTTAAATTTTTTCATAAAAGTCAAATTAGTTGTCAAAAAAACCTATTTAAAATTTTGCAATTACAATATTTTTATAATGTTAAAATATTCCTAATTCACTGATTAAATTGACCTGTTACTAGTGCATGAAAATACTAAAAACTGTGTTCATTTTATGAAACAAATCGATTATCAAATGTGTGTCGAAGATTGAAATTCAAACAAAAGCCTTATCTTAATATTGCGTAGCAAAATGATCGTTCTTGTTGATACAAGAATAAAAAAAATCAACTCCATTTTCTTAGATTTTAATCTCAAAACACTTTCTGACTTTGCATACTGATTTTATTCAAAATCTTAATCCAAGGTATCAAAGGATTATACAAAGTTCAAAAATCGGGTAAAACTTTTTGTACTATTTATATATAACAAAAATTATATGTATGTAATTTTTATGTGCTAATACACACACTCTCCGTACTTTATTAATTAATTCTTTTAAATATTAAAATGCTTCATTACTTTTTTTTTATTCATTCATTCCTCTCTTTATATTTTCCATATTTTTATTTATTTGAGCAGTAATAAACGGCATTTTTAGTAAATATTTTATATTAAACTAAGCATTAAATTTAAAATGTATCAAACAGTTTGAACGTTTGACAAGTTTTGTTAAATATTGATAATCGCAAGGTTCATAATCACAAAGGATTTTCTATCTTTTTCACCAAAATGTGAGATAAAGTAAAACTTGATACGAAAAGCACTTCAAAGACAACTTTCTCAAGTTTTCAAAAGGTTAAAGTTTATTATTTAACATCATTTTCTAAAACATGGAGATAACTTTATGTCCAAGTTCATTTCCAGTATAAATGCTTCTATGTCTATATATAAATACATTTTGCAAAAACTTTCTTCTAAGCTTTGAAATTAAAAATAGTAATATTACATTAATAGAAAATCTATTTGGCAAAAATGGAGAATTAATATAAATATGAACTTTTTGAAATAAGATTTGATATTTATAAATATAGTATTGTTTAATCGCAAATATGTACAGAAAATAGTTCAATATTTCATATTAAAAACAGATTATCTTCAGAACAAAGGAATTTAAAAATAATTTCATTTCAGTTCAATTAATTTCACGAGAGTATTGTATCGTAAAATTTGCTTTTAAGTCACTATGATCGATTGTATAAAATTTTAATAGATTATAACATCATTTAATTATTAATTAAAAAATAAAATTTCATACATATGTAGATATTTTATAGGTCTTTTTACTTTTTTAATTCTTTTGTACTTTTTAGTTCTTTCTTATTTTTTTAATTCTTTTGTACTTTTTAGTTCTTTCTTATTTTTTTAATTCTTTTGTACTTTTTAGTTCTTTCTTACTTTTTTAATTCTTTTGTACTTTTTAGTTCTTTCTTATTTTTTAATTCATTATACTTTTTAGTTCTTTCTTACTTTTTTAATTCTTTTGTGCTTTTCAGTTCTTTCTTACTTTTTTAATTCTTTTGTGCTTTTCAGTTCTTTCTTACTTTTTTATTTCTTTCCTACCTTTTTAAATTCTTTCTTACATTTTACATTTCTTTCATACTTTTTTATAACTCCTCTATACATTATTTTCACTCTTTTATCGTCTTCTAAATAAATTTTTTAATTCTTCTACTTGCGATTAATCAAGACTGAAACGATTTCAAACAATATTTATAAAGCAAAAATAATGTATGAAAAAAAATATTCTCTGGTTTCAATTATTGAAGAAAAAGTTAATTTACGAGTTTTGTGAATTAATAGAGTGTAAAAAAGAAAAGTAAAAAGTATGGGTAAAAAAGGGTGTGGTTAAAACAATTTTTTAGAGAAATAAGTGAGTCAGTTTCGCAATAAATTTTTTATCTTGATCTCAAAACACGACTTTAGCACAATTCACTCTTTTTTCATAAATTAATATCAAAAATGTCCTTTTTCGGGATCCTTTTAAAAGTTATTAGGGAAGAAATATGAAGAATTATTGCCAGTGGAAAAGGACGTAATAGTCCGACATTCAAGGCACCAAGTAGTAAAAATCAAGTAAAGTCAGACGCGCAACAGTATAATTCTTTTTTTATATTTTGAAGATGTAAAATTGGTTAAATTTTTATTTTGACAATAAAAGTCAATAAACAGTAAATAAAACAATAAAAAACAGCATTTAATAAAATAGTGTACGCATTATATTATAATATACATATAATCAACTCTCTTTCTACAATAATTTTTCTTTAAAAAGACAATAAAATACAAAAACATGATATTTCTAAAGTTATATGAGCAGCCATCGAAATTTTTCTGCACATTTTCTTTGCATTAAAAGACAAAAGAAAAATTGTATCCAAAGGGGAGCAGAAACAGAACTTGAAATAAAAGCAAATAATCTTATATACTGCGCGTTGGCAGAAAAATTTCAATCATAATGTTTTTATTATTAACACAATCGTAATTGTAATTTCGTTTACCTGCAGGACCTTAAATGAAATAATGGTTGATGTAAAACAAAATCAGAGCAAAGAAAATACCTCCTAGGAATTGAGTCTATTTCTTTGACCTCACTTTAACTCGATCATGAAACCTCCTTTGGGAAATCGACTCCACAAAAGAAGAATCGACTCGTAAACTTTCGTCCTCTGCATTTTTATGCAGTTTAAAAATATGCTAACTATTATATTATACTTTACACTATTTTCAAATACTCATTTTTAATTTATTTGTATAACATTTTTTTATTCATTTTTATTCTCTCAAAAACTTTTCAATAAAATAAACTCATTTTCCAAGAAAAATGGTGATTTTTCTTTATTATTATTATTATTATTATTAATCAAATAATTACTTTCCAAAATAATTAATTATCAATTAGGATATCAAATTAAAATTCAAAAAGCTTTAATTTTATCATATAGTGTAATTTGGGATTGATTTTACAAAATCAAAATATAATTACAAAACCCTCAATATGAGAGCGAGGCCGATTAACTATTAGGATCGATAAAAGCACGGATGGTTTAATTCATTGATAAAACCAACCTCTACTGATTACGTATTATCTACTGATTATCACTCGCAGCAAAAAGACTTTTTGCTAACTCATATTATTTAATTATATTTACAAATCTTTTCTTTTTGTCCGAAAGACATTTTTGAAACTCTAAAAATATTTCAGACGTAATAATTATATTAATAATAAGAATAATAATAATAACAATAAAAAATAACGACAACAATAACAATAATAATAATAATAACAAATAAAGGATGAAAACTTTAAAAATTCTAAATGTTATAAATCGTAAATTGATAAAATGAAAATGTATTCATGTGAAGAAAAATTAATTTCTTCTTAGTTTAAACTTAGGTATAAAATACTGGGGTCTTTGACTCTAAAAAAGGATAAAACCTTTTGGCATCATTTATCTAATTTCTTGCCCTAAGAAACTTGGTGAAATCAAAAGAGGATATTTATTTTTCTTCCTCGCTTAATGTACACTATTTATAGGTACATCATAAAGTAATTTTTACAAAATGAGAATAAATACCTCCCAGTCTGAGAAATGTATTTCTTTGATGAAAATCCCATCTCTGCGTAAACACTACAGAATAATTTGAGAGCAAATAAAACAGATAATTTGAAAATCGGGAACATCTTTCGGATGTATAGAGCATTTAAAAAATGCAAACTCTTTCGACTTTTCACTCATTTCTCTTAAATCATTCAAAAAGTAATTCAAAACCTTTTGGGGTGAAGGAAAAATAAATTTTAAAAACAAAGTGATTTAGAAAGAATAATTTTAAAAACAAAGCAATTAAAAAAGTAATGTTGCAAACCATATTTTAAAAAAAAATCTAAAAACGGTTTAAAAAAATGATTCTAAAAACGATTTAAAAAAATGGTTCTAAAAACGATTTAAAAAAATGATTCTAAAAACGATTTTAAAAAATATTTCTAAATACGGTTTGAAAAAATAATTATAAAAACGGTTTAAGAAAATAATTTTGAAAACGGTTTAAAAAATGCTTTTTAAACAATGGAAACAGTTGTGGAAAATGAATTTAAAAAAATATTTAATGGAGCTTCGTTATATGAAATACTTTATGTGTTATAATTAAATAATGTCTTCGTAACATATAGAAGCAATATATTTTCATTGTGGTACTTTTTTTTAAAGTTAAGTAAAAAAATTGATGATTGTAATCCATTCCTGATTTTCTCCTAGCAGCATAAGATTTATTACGAACAGCTTATATAGAAGCTGTCTGCACATTCTTATGTTGCAAAATTTCATTAAAAATAAATTCACGGAAGTTACGAGTATACAGCAAAAGTTGCAAAAGCTCTAATTGTAAGAAGAAAATATAGAAAAGACATTTTCTATTTTAATTTTGCCATTTAAAATTATTTCTTTACTTTTCTGATTTTAATTACATTTACTTTATATATTTTCTAATCAGATACATTTTAAATAATAAATAAAAAAATACACGTACATTTTAAAAAATCAGATACGTGTATTTTCTAATAAATTTAGATTTTATTTATATTTTATTTATATTTTATTTATATTTTATTTGTATTTTATTTATATTTTGATTATATTTTATTTATATTTTATTTATATATTTTCTATCTCTATATATTTCCGTGAATATAGAAAAACAATGAATAAGAAATAATCTCATAAATAATTACACGTTTTTACTAATAAATAATTGAATATATATATTTTTGTTAACAAAAGATCCGAAGCAATATTTCTACTCACAAATAATATGTCAGAAATAATCATTTCAACTTGTAGTATCAAATTGATATCAAAATTATCAAATTGGTCAAGATTTTTTAATCAAATTGATACTTTCCAACAAGCTGCGGTAATAATTTAAATCAAAAGACAAATAATATTTATCATCAGAGGATTAAAGAGTTGTATATTTAAAAAAGAACTCTCCTATATTTTTGAAGAACAATATTATTTCACAGTAACATTTTGTAGAAAAATTTGATCAAAAATCGTGTTCTTGTTTTTTTTTTTAGAAACCTATGCAGAAAAGAGCAGCACTTTTGCTCGACAGACTGATGATTGCATTGCAAAAAGCTATTGAAAACGAAGATTCAGTGGGTGGAGGATCGAGTGGGAAATACTACGTGAAGTCTGGAAATCAACTAAGGGAAAGTACCAGGCAAAATGTTCCCTTGACGGACGAAAAAACGGTAAATCAAAACTTTACCGAATTTAAAAATGTTTCGTTCTCCAAAAAAAAAGAGAAAAAATGGGAAAAGCATTTTTATTTCCAAATCCGATGTAGAAGGAGTCTTTTTAGTTTTTAGCATTCATCTAATTTTTATAATATGTAAATAATTTATTATATAGTAAAAATGTATTGATTTTATTTTCAGATGGATCTTCAACGCAGAGGACAAGCTAAAGGTCGAGTTTATTGGCGTTGTTACTTTAACGCAGTGACTTGTTTCAGAAGGAAGTGATTTTATTTTCCGATCAAGACTTTATCTACACTAGGTTCCAATTGAAAATCAGAACAAGTTTCACCGCAAAATGTCAGTGTGTTACTAAAATCATCTGAAAAAAATTGCATCTCCTCTGTTACTTAAATCAGAATTTATCAAAAATTACTATTTGAAAAAAAGATTATCATCGTAATTACTATTTTTAATATTAATTTACGAGTTTGGTATGCGTTTAGAGAAACGTGTCTTACGATTTTGTAAAAATTCTGACTGAACTGGTTTTTCATAACTCGTAATTATATTGTAATTAAGCTCTAAAGATTACTCTAAATCTCTTTTCATATAGTTAAACTATTTATTCAATTATATACAATTATATTATATACAATTATATATTGTTGTTTAAGTATTAAAAACAAAATTATTTTTACAATTGAAATTATTTAGAATAAACAATTAATATGCATGCATGTTAATTGTAATTATAAATAAGAAATGAGTGAACTATCATAATGATTACAGAGTTATTTGTAAATGGTGCCAAATAATCTTGCAAATAATTTCAATTGCAACAGAAGAAAGTAGACCAAAGTTAAGTTATATTTTGAGAATATTTCCTGTTACAGTTAATTGACTGTTAAATTTTTAATATATAAGGTAATGTTCACGTGAATTTACACAATTTTAGAATTTTGTTTTAAAAAAAAACTTATTGCTTCTTGTACCGCAACAGTATTTTCTTATCCTGTGTACCTGATTTTCTGTATAATAAATCTACACTTCGAATAAATTAATCATCCTGTTTTTCACTTTTCATAAATAATTTTCATAAATAAAAATAGTTTTTAGTACCTATATTAATCTCTATTACATTTGTTTCTTATTATATTTATCTTTTATTATTATATTAATATTTTATTTACATTAAAAGTTTGTTTAAAAAATTTTGATAAGAAACGGTTTTGGACTTACAATACAATTATAAAATACTTAATTATACAATAATAATCTTAATTGTTATTATTTTTTAAAATACAGAAGAATGTAAAGAAATAATAAAATAATAATAAAATAATAAAAATATAATAATTCATAATGTATACACTGAAAAATTTATTTCCTTAATTTTTACAGAACTGTTGCGGAGCAGAGGATATAGACATCTACTGAACAGAGTTCTGTAAAAAGTGGTGAATAATGCAGGATTAAAGAATTGAACTTTCGTGAGTTTATCCTGCATTATTCACCACTTTTTACAGAACTCTGTTCAGTAGATGTCTATATCCTCTGCTCCGCAACAGTTCTCTAAAAATTAAGGAAATAATTTTTTCAGTGTAATGTTCATAAAAAAAGCAAATGTTTAAAATACATATACCTTTCTATACATAGGAGGGATTAATTGTCTTAAATATGCTATATATGATAATCAATAATAGTATAAATTTATCTTGGTATATTGAGAAATACATATGTGAGAAAATGTATATAATATCAAAGAGCCATGATATTCAATTCTTAGAAGCAAAGACAATTAGATTATTGTCCCAACTTTCTATTGTTAGTTGAGTTACAAGACGATAAGACGAACGTGAAAGATCGGAAAACTTAGAAATGTCATGTCACAACTATTGATTGCATAAATTCAATATCAGTGCAAGTAGAAAAAAGAGTACTTATATTGAGAAACACTAAAAGATTTCCAATGGATTTCAGACAGCAAAATAAATTAAAACATAAAACAAAACATCTTCAATCTGAAATTCCTTCAACAATTTTTTGTATAAAAAATGCATTTATATAAAAGACGTAGAGATGAAAATTATTTCATTCAAAATTGCAATAAAAAACATTAAAATGCAACGATAAGACATATAATATAAAGAAATTGAGAATTAATAAGTTTATAACAAAAGAGAACTTACAATTTTTTAGGTTAGTTCCCGGTCTGGCACTGTAAAAGAATAAATATATACAATAAATATAGTATAAATGTAATTTTACCATTTTTTGGGTTCCAAGGAGCCCTATTAGGCTTATTATGGTATATAACTTTACAAAGCCATTTTTAGTATATAACCTCAAAAAAATGTATATTTCACGTTTGACAACACCGGTAATTTAACCCTTTTTCACCCTATTGGACGTTGAAAAATTAAACTTCGTGCCTTGCACGGTGCCTTGATCATCATTCGATTTTAATTTACAAACAACCACATTGGTTCCAGAGTGCCCTACTATTAGGCATACTGTATTTTTACAATCATTTAGTAAAATTACTTTTAGGGCTTTTTGAATTTTACCACTTGTAGTGTAAAAGTACCATAACCTAAAATGTGGTGTTACATTTGCAAAAGTAAAGTCTCTTAATTAATTTTTTACAGTGAAGTTATGTCATTGTATGTAATTAATTACTTATTCTTGAATATATTTTTCATTGTTTAACATGAAATTGACTTTTCAGGATACATTAGATAAACACTGATAACATTGTAAATTGCTATAACATAAAATAACTGCATAATTTTAATGCAAAGTTCTCTTTGGCACAAATAACGAAGATTTAAATTCGAACGTCAATCAATAAGTTGAAGTTAGTTTCAAAAGTTTCTGTCCTACATTTTGTTTCTCTTTCTAATGAAAGTAATCTTAATTAACCTTTTTATATGATGCAATTATTAATGTTTAATCTCTTTTTGCAACATTTTAAGTAATTAAATAGTTGTGTACGATTTTTAATTACATTTTATCATTATTTTACTTCTTCAAACAACAATCAATAAAACGATAGTACCGTACAATCGATAGTTTCGATTAGCGACTTGAGTACGACTTCAAGAAGTACACGAAAACACGTGTTTTGCTTGTAATTTTCTTCTGCTTGTTTACAATTTGTAATTTATAGTCATATTATTATAAATTTTTCAAATAATGCAAAAACATGTCTCGTTTGATAATAAAGAATCTACCGAAAAACGTAAGTAATCATTTAACTATTTATTTTCGAGCATTATACGTGAAAATATTGATACTAACCTATAAATTTACTTCTTTAATGAATAATTCAATATTTTGCAAGTTAATGATAATATTTTTATTTGTTTAAAAGGTTACTGAAAGTAAGTTAAGAGAACATTTTGGTAAAAAGGGTGAAATTACTGATGTTCAGCTTAAATTTACGAAAGACGGAGTATTCCGTAAGTTTTGTTTCATTGGATATAAAACAGAAGAAGAGGCCAAAAATGCAGTGGATTATTTTAATAAAACTTACATAGACACGTCGAAGATTTCTGCCGAATTGTGCGCAAAACTAGGTAAATAATTTGCACTTTCATTATTTAAATTCTTAAACCCAAATACTACATGTTATTGTATTAAGTTTCACTTTCTTTTATCAAAGGGATACTTAAACATTCTCATTTTTTTATTTTAGGCGACTCTACAAAACCTAAATCTTGGAGTAAATATGCAATAGATAGTTCTGCTTACGAAAAAATCATAGGTAAATCTGCTAAAATCGAAGCGGAAATTCCAGTTAAGGAGAAAAAGGAGAAAAAGGAAAAAAAGAAGAAAAAAGAGAAAAAGAACAAAGAACTTAAAGAAATTATCGAAAAAGTGAGTAGTATTTTCGAATTCATAGTATATTAAAAGCAACAAGGGTTAAATTGATACGCCTTTGATACAAAAATAACTATTTGTTCACTAGACAATCTTTGCAAGTTTGCAAATTAAATCATAATATTTACAAATGATTTTTTTAGCATAAAGATGATCCGTTATTCAATGAATTTTTGGAAAGTCATTCTGGCAAAAGCGCTAAACAGCTGTGGAGCAACGAAGCGCAAACACTGCTTAATGAAAACAAAGAGAGTGACCAAAGTGAGAGTGAATCTGAAGAAATTGAATTGAAAAATACAGAAGAAACAGGGACTGAGAAAAAACTAGATTTTGAGGTACAAATTATTAAAATTATAAATACCAAAAAAGTTTAATAACAAACAAAATTTAATTAATTTACAACTAGAAAGAATTATAATTATTCTATATATTATAAAATACTAATAGTTTTTTACACAAATCGATATCGAATTGTTCCAAGTCCTTTTTCAATTTCTTAAACGTATCTATTCTTAATTTTTTCTTTTGTTATTCTATGCTAATTATTTTATTATTACATTATCTTCAATTGTTCTTTTTACAGGTTTTCGGAGCACTGAAAAAGTCAAAAGAAATTAAAAAGCAACCGGTTAAATTTTTTACCGTTAAAGTGCGCGGATTAGGTTTCAATCACAAGAAAAAGGATTTAAAACAATTCTTTAAGCCCTTGAAACCAAAATCGATACGTGTGCCACCAAAAATTAAAGGAATCGCTTATGTTGGTTTTAAACTTGAAAAACACATGAAACAGGCGCTTGGTAAACATAAAAGTTTCTTAGGTAAATATCCTACTACATAAAAATAGTTTATACACGTATTTTAATTCCCATTGTTTATATTAAGATGAACTTTCATCTTTATCGTTATCATATTAAGTTAACTTTTAAATTATATCATTTATTTGTTATTGTTATTATTGTATCATATATTATGTTTAAACATTATTTTATTTTTACCTAATAGATGGAAAACAAATATTCGTAGTCAAATACGAGCAGAAAGATAATGAACAAGAGGGTAAGAATAAAAGTGAAGACGTCAGGTGGAAAAATCAGTCCGATGCTCTTGCTGACGAGGAAAGTATCGCTGAATCCGGACGAATGTTTCTTAGAAATTTGTCTTACACGACCACCGAAGACGATGTTACTAAACTTTTTGAAAAATATGGTAATTTATGAAAATTCTTTTCAAACTGTTTTCATTACATGCACTACCATTTCTTGTATTTTCCTTTTCTTTGTTACTAAACTTTGAAAAATATGGTAATTTATGAAAATTGTTATAAAACTGTTTTCATCAAATATCTTACGAATTTGTTGATTCTTTTAGGTCCTTTGACTGAAGTAAATTTACCTGTAGACAGAGAAACTAGGAAAACTAAAGGATTTGGAACAGTTACGTTCATGATGCCCGAACACGCAGTGAAAGCTTACTCTGAATTAGATGGATCAATTTTAAATGGTAGAATGTTACACATTTTACCTGGAAAAGCTAAACCGTCACCTGAAGATTTGCTTAAAAACGGTTTGTTATTTTATTAAGTTATTTAGTATTTTTATATTAATTAGTATTAGCAATATTACGTCATTAGTTCCTCTTAATGGACGTTTTTTTGTTTGTTTATATTTATTGCTTCCTCATAGAAGAACAATTCAGTTTTGTTATCAAATAATTATTTATGTACAATTTAATCATGTAATATTTACTTGGCAGATTTTATAAGAGTAAAGTAGATTCGCATTTTTTTAATTTTTATATTTTTTAGAGAATTTAAGCTACAAGGAGAAGAAAGAATTAAAGGAAAAAGCTACTGCTGGTTCGTCCCACAATTGGAATACTCTCTTTTTAGGAACTGACGCTGTTGCTGAAGCAATGGCCTCAACTTACAATACTACGAAAGAAAAGGTAGCTTCTGGTATTCAACATTCATTTACATTATATTTATGACCTATTTATTATTATTTTGATTAATATTATTTTTCTTTTTTTTTTAGTATTTAGAACTTTTACTTTTTATAGTTTTTACTTTGTACAATATTCTGCTTATTATATTTTATTGATTATATTCTAATTGTGATGTTTTTATTATATTCAATTTATGAGCTTTTAGATATTTTATTTATAAAATACCTTATATAAAATATATATATTTGTATAAAATACCTATACTTTATTTATAATTACAATTTATTTATAAATATACTTACATTACTTTATTTTCATTGTTTTTTTTATTATCAACAGATTCTTGAAGACGATTCAAAAGGAATAAGTACAGCAGTGCGTCTCGCTCTAGGAGAAACTCAGTTGGTCGAAAAAACAAGAAAGTTTTTAGAAGATAATGGAGTTTGCATAGATGCTTTTAATCAGGTATGTAAATTAAAACCTACATTTTGCGCTTGTTGCATTGATTTATAAATATTTATGTTTAATTTCAAAGCCACCGAAAAAGAGATCAAAGACTGTGATACTCGTGAAAAATTTGCCCGCACAGTCGCGTCGAGAAGAGATTATAGAAATGTTTTCAAAACACGGTGAAATTGGTCGCGTTGTCATGCCACCAGCAGGAATTACGGGTAAGAAAATTAATTTAATCTTGTACCATTAATGTTACTGGTAGATAGTTTAATGTTACATTAATGTTACTGGTAGATAGTTTAATGTTACATTAATGTTACTTTTTCGCTGCTAGTATTTTCTTATTTAAATACAATTTAATAATAGTAAATGTACTGACTGCGTCTACATAAAGCAAGTATTTTTATTTTATATTTCCTACTTTTATAGCCATAGTTGAATTTTTCGAACCCTCGGAAGCTCGGAGTGCATTTACGAAATTGGCTTATACGAAATTTAAAAATTTACCCCTTTATCTGGAATGGGCGCCTGATAACAGTTTTGCCAATAGTATACAGAAAACTAAATCTAGTACCGAGAAATCGAAAAATGATAAATCTGAAAATGATAAATCAAAGGAAAAAGAAGCGGAGGAAGTGAAAGACGAAGCCGAAAGTAATGAAAAAATTAAGAAAGATGATGAAGATGATGATGATGATGATGAGGAACCAGAGCCAGATACTACATTATTTGTAAAGAATTTGAACTTCGCAACAACTGACAATGACTTGAAAAAGGTACGACAAGTGTTTAATTAATTTATATATTTTTAATTTACAATATTAGAGCAAACTCTGCTTCATTTTAGCACTTCAGTCGTTGTGGTTTAATTCACTATGCAACAGTCGCTACAAAGAAAGATCCAAAAAATCCAAGTACAAAATTATCTATGGGTTATGGATTTGTGAGATACAAATATAAAATTCACGCTGAACGAGCTTTGAAAGAATTGCAAATGACAAACTTGGATGGGAAAACAATCGAATTAAAGAGATCAGAAAGAACTTTGCAGTAAGTTAAATATAATACGATTTGTAAATTAAATTCTACCTTTATATACTATGGTATATAGAATGTAGTATATAATATAGTGTTATGTATGTAATTATAAATCGATTGTAGATTC
This sequence comes from Ganaspis sp. Gsp50, assembly GCA_011057455.1. Taxonomy (NCBI): domain Eukaryota; kingdom Metazoa; phylum Arthropoda; class Insecta; order Hymenoptera; family Figitidae; genus Ganaspis; species Ganaspis sp. Gsp50. The sequence continues at coordinate 3,402 of WNHD01006014.1, read as the reverse complement.
TAATTGAATATTGAAGATTCTAATTCATATTGGCGATTGATAATAATAATATATCAATTTACAAAATATATTGTTTTTTTTGTTACAAATAGATCGGATCTGCAGACAGCGAAGAAAAGTTCAAAAATTACCCAACAAACAGGAACCAAAATTTTAGTGAGAAATGTTCCCTTTCAAGCAAATGCCAACGAAGTTACTCAATTGTTTAAGTAAGTCGTTTTATTTATTATTTGTTGAATTAGCGAGCTTTGGAAAAGAAAAGATAAAATTATAAGATTAATAGATTATAAACAAAAAAACGAAGAACTGCTTTTTTATTATATTTTGCTTTGCGAAAGCAATAAAAAATGAATAATAATAAACAATTATTATTAATTTTTTAGAGTATTTGGTGATTTAAAAGCTGTACGACTGCCGAAAAAGTTCATGGGAGATGAGAAACATCGAGGATTTGCTTTCGTTGAGTATTCGACGAAGAAAGATGCAAAAGTAAGTTTGTGTAATTTATTTAAAAGTGCAGGAAAACAAAGCTTCCTCTTGAGGAAGCAAAAAGTAATTATTAATTACACTACAGTTATTTAATTCAAAAAATATAATTTTGTACTCATTTGTACGGACGACGTTTGGTTCTTGAATGGGCACAAAAAGAAGAAGGTATCGACGAAATTAGGAAACGAACTGCTAAACATTTCCACGAAGGTAATATAAAAAAAATTTAAATATTTAAAAATGCAAAAATTGGTATTTTAGTCTAAAAAAAATTAAGATCTGCATTAAAAATTAAAAGAAAGTTGATCGCTCTAAAGGAACAAAATTCGGTTTAATTCGAAAAAGTGTTAATTAAAAAATGATTTTGCAGAAACATCGAGCAAACGATCGAAGAAAGGAACAGTAGATGTTGAAGCGATGGGCCTGGAAGAAAAAGCCGAGGAAGAATTTTAAAAATCTGTGATATGTTTATTTTCTGACCAAGTGCTGCAAGGTAAATCTTAATGAAATTAATCAGAAGGAACTGAAAAGATCCGCTGTCTAATGAATAAAAATAGTTTATTTAAGTATCTCGTAACAATTGCATGTATAAGAATTTCATATATTATTGAGATTTTTTTACATTAAGATTCGACTGACCAGAAAAAGAAAACGTCAATATTAATGTCTTGTAATTATTAAAAATATTCTATGAATGGCAGACATTTATGTAAAGAGCAATCATTGGCCCTTAAGAAGAAATCGGTAACATTCAAAGTCGAATATAAAGATTATTATAAAGATACGAAGAATATAGATTGTAATTGGACAAAATCTATAGATTTATAATTGATTTAAACTTTCCTTTCGAGTTCTTTAGTAAGTATCAAAAGTTGCGGAACACCCCATACAAAGTTTTAGAAATAAGTTTCTAAAAGTAAGTCCGACAGTTTTTTTTTTATTTATTTTTATTTATTTGCTTTGATTCTATTATATTACGACATCTAATTGTCTAAGTCTCAGCGCGTTGTTGGAAGCAACAAACTGAAATAGAACAACCCAATTCCATAAAAATCACAGTCTCTTATGCAGCGGGTAATTATTTAAAAGTTGTTTAAAAGGAGCAATAGTTAGAAAATATCTAGGAATAATTTTGTTTTATTTACGCACGTACTGTATGCATGTTTTCCACGAGACTGAAAACAGATTCCTGTTATGTTTCTGCGAAGCGCAGACCATCTTCGTGTCCGGCAATTATTCTATAATTTTCCGTATAAAAGGTGATCTCGTGAGATTGATTCATTGGTTGATTCGCTGACAATCCACTAATTTTCAGAGAAACTCACGCAGTTAGGGGTGACAACGAGTAGAAAATATTCGGCACCACATTCATGCTCGCGAAGGCATTCAGCTGCCAAATTACACTGCTTCATTTCTATTAAAACAAAGCTGCCGATGAATAAAATCATTCTTATCACGTGTGAAGACTTTTCCCTTTTCTCCTGAAGCGCTCCTCAAGGTAGCCTGGTATCTGAAAATAGTTTAAGAAAATTGATATTACAGCTCGTTTGAAATAATTGTATTGGACTCAATGAAAAAGTTGATTAAAAACGATCAGAAAAAAAGCAACGAGTTCCTTTCTGATAGTTTGTCACACTTTATTACCACAAAAATACCTATTCTTCCAAATTTTATAACAACAAATACACTTAATAATTCGTAGTTAACAAATATTAGGATAATTAATAATATTATAAATAATTATTAATAACAGTCAACCAGAATTAAATACAAGGCAGTAATACAATCGTGAACAAATTTAGTTTGAGCAAAAATTATTTACAGTCTAACATTCTATTACACTTGATTTTCACTAGTAGATAAACTTTTTAATAACTAATCCTTTTAGTATAATTCTCTTTTGTTTTGTACCATTTTGCAGATTTTTATCTTTCTGAATAATCATTTTTATCCAACGTTTCCTCAACTTTAAAAATAGTAATTTCAGTAGTAGTAATAATTTTAGTATTAATTTTAGTTATAATTTAATTATAATTTTAGTTATAATTTTAGTTTTAATTTCATTATAATTTCAGTTATAATTTTAGTTATAACAAATTGTACAATACTGTTTAAATAACAATAACTGTTTATTAACCTGTAAATTAATAACTGTTTAATCTACACAGGGTGTCTACTAACTGGGAAAACCCTGGAAATAGCCGGGAATTCTTTACCAAACCGGGAAATTTTTAAAAACTTAAAGTCCTTTTTTTCTGTTTACAAATAAAATGTTTAAAAAAAATTATGTCTACATTAAAAATCAAATTTATATTATGTAAAATATCGGGGTTTCTTCAACTATGGAAAACATGGAAAACCTGGAATTCTCATGGAATTTTATTATTCCTTATGGAATCATGGAAATCTCATGGAATTTTCATTTATATCATGGAAATTAATTTTCTATTTAATGTCTTTACTTTATGATATTTATTAAGTTTTACCAAAATTTTATACCTTTTTTAATACAAAGAAAGCTTCAAAATATTTAAAAATACTCTAAGTGTCTTTAAAATATTTCAAATTAATTAAAACTAGTTTAAAATAATCCAAACCGCACTTCAAACTACTCCAGAATATTCAATAATAATTAGAAAGTCTTTGAAATATTTCAAAATACTTCAGACTATTTCAAAATACTTCATAATACTTTAAAATATTTTAAAATAAATTCAAAATATTTTAAAATACTCCAAAGTATTGTAATATATTTAAAATTACTTTAAAAGATTTGAAAATATTTAAAGATACTTTAAAATAGTTCAAAGTATATAAAAATATTAGTATTTTAAGTATTAAATAAGGTATCAAAAGATTTTACAGTATTACTTTTTTAGAATATTTTAAAATTATATAAAATATTTCAGAGTA
>WNHD01006011.1:0-11504 GCA_011057455.1 Ganaspis sp. Gsp50 | reverse complement strand
AGGAGGTCAACGAAATGTTGACGAAACGTAGCAATAAAGAGGTTGTACATTAATGTGTTAGTGTTTTTTGTTTTTTTATTTTCGAAAAAGGGAAAAAAAATGCAATAACCTACACAAAATTTGCTCCTGCGGATCGATTTTATACCTTTAATTATACATACCATTACTATTTACGTCTTTATTATACTAGATATAATAAATAAAAACTGTTTTGGACTTTAGACAGTTAAAAATGGATGTAAAATAAAAAAATATATAAATATGGTCGATTTCATGTGGAATTTATACTCACATTTTAAATTTTAGACGCAATGGTGGGAGGGAGCACGAAATTAATCACGATATTTAGAATATATAGTAGAGGCGTTGGGAGGGATAGTAAGATATTACACTTTCAAAAATTTTTATTTTATTTTATTTGCAGACATTTTGAGAGCTATTATATTTCTTCAGATTTCTCTTCTACCAAAAATAATAAATTGGTCCGAAATTTCAATTCAATTGGGGTAAAATTTTTTGAGTTATTAACCTGTAAGTCTTTTGTGTTTTAGCACGTTATTATCTAAAGCAGAATAACAAGTAGACTTAATGAAAAGAAGCTTCAGACGAATATATTGTTTCAGAAAATGTAATATATAAAAGTCAAATAGATACTTTTGTGCAATTTTAAGAAAATAAATTTTTTTATTTTTATTTTATACGGGTTTTTAAACTTCTGTTTGTTTTAAAATCATTTTTTTAAATTTCTTTTACATTCTGATTTAAAAACTGTTTAATCGTTTTATTTCAAGCTAGATACATAATTTTTTTTAAGATTATTAGAATAAGAATTTATCACTCGGTGGATATAATTTATAAGGTATAAGAATTTATCAATCTATCCGAGTCAATCACCAAGGCTCATTTTAAATAAATAAAACCATGTTTTTAACGTTTCAACAGGAATACTGTCCTCATCAGAACGTAAAATACCAATAAAAATTAAAAATTATAAAATATGGAGAAACATCGTGTGTTTATAAATGTGGTAATGAGTCGTAATGAGAATTTAGTCTCATTACGACATTTATAAACACACGATGTTTCTCCATATTTTATAATTTTTAATTTTTATTTGTATTTTACGTTCTGATGAGGACAGTGTTCCTGTTAAAACGTTAAAAACATGGTTTTATTTATTTAAAATGAACCTTGGTGATTGACTCGGATAGATTGATAAATTCTTTTTTTAAGATTGTTGAGAGAGAATTTATTTACATTTATTATTAAATTTTGTTTTTATGTATTTCGTTTTTATTTATTTATTGTTAGGGATCTGGACACGTGACGCTAGTGCAATAGTAAAAGTTAATAAAAAAATAACTTTCTAGATGTTTAACAAATATAAATTTATGTTAAAAAAACCATTTCGAGAGAGCATTAGAAACCGAGAATATTTACGCTGACGAAATAGACGTCTGATGAAATTGACTACTGACGAAATTGACTTCTAGCGAAATCGTTGTCTGACGAAATTTACGTCTCACGAAATCGACGTCTGTCAAATTTGATGTCTGATGAAATTGACGTTTGACGAGATTGTTGTCTGACGAAATTGACGTCTTACGAAATTGACGACTGACGAAATTGACATCTGATGAAATTAAAGTCTGACGAAATTTAGGTCGGACGAAATCGACGTCTGAAAAAATCGACCTTTGACGAAATCGATGTCTGACATATAAAAAGAAAAATTTAAAGAAAAATGTTTAGTTCACAAAAACACGATGGAAATTTGGTCTTATATATTTGTTACACATATTTCTACACGGAAAAAAATAAGCCGTATAAATAGTAATCTTGAAACTGGTCAAAATTTAATAACTTTTACTTTATTTAGATAATAAATTTTACTTTTGATAGATACATTTATTACAATCTTGCTTATAAGTTTCATAACGGATCTGAGTAACCTCTCTAGAAGTAAAACTAAATAGGATAAATTAAGGACTGTCGATAATTTTAAAACTGCAAATTATAACCTTTAGAATGGTATAAATTTCATTTCATTTGAAAAATAATTTCCTAGGTTTCTAACAGCCTGACCAAAAGTGCGTCAATTTGCCCCACTCTCCCCTATGGGAAAAACATCTAAGGATGGTCTGCAAATGGCAGTATAAGTTTCAAATATGCTTACAAATGAGGAACAATTATATCTAATGTTAAATAAAAAGCTATGAATGTAAATTGGTCGTTTCTGTATTGATTTTAAGTTTTCAACGTTCTTCTTGGAAAATAATTCTTTTTATACAAATATGTAATATGTATACTACATAAAAGTTGTATTTTAACGAGCTCTACAAGTTTTTTATACAAGTTTTTCAGATATATTGTATATTTAAAGATATATATGATAGAAACTAAAAGTTGGTGGATTTATCATGGGTTTATCATGAAAATGCCATAATCGTAAAATTTTTCTATGGTTTTCTTAATCAGCGATTAATTTAAATAAGTACGGGTAGTTTAAAAAACTTTAAAGATTTGGGAATTTCAGAAGTACACCCGGAATTTTGTTGCTTTTTTTAATCAACCATATAAAGTGATTTTATTTTATCAAACATTGCCTTCGTAGCATGTGTTGTAAAGAAGACACCGTGAAACAACTTTACGGAAACGAAATATGAATTTCTAATGTCAAAACATAAGGTAATTGCAAGTTTGTCGGGTTTCGACCCATACTAAAGTGATGTTCCGACCCTGGCTACACTCGCGGTTTAACATAGCATCATGCAGAGCAGAGAAGTATGACTTGAACATTAAATGACGGTTTAAATTTACAAAGGATACTTTAAAGGACAATATAAATCAACTTAATTTATTGTTTCCATCTTCTTTTTTTATTTTATAACGTTTCTTGAGCACTACAATTCAGTTTTCTTTTGTCAAATCAATACACAATGTTATGACAGGTGAACATTGTTCGCATATCTCACTATAAGTGACATGAAAAGTTTTGTAACATCGCTGACAAATTCTTGTGCCCAAAAGTGAAGGCGCTAGAGTGAACAGAACGAAATAAACACAGTGTTGCTACCCTGATAGCGTCCCAACCATGACAACACTTCCTATATGTTTTTATAGATAACATTTAGATATCTGAGCTTGCAATTTATATCTTTTAATTTTCTAAATTGATGACTTTAAGTTATGTAAATCCCAAATTCTGTGGCATGTTTCATCAAATTCGGACAAGTAGTAATTAAGTGATGCCCGTACATATTTTGAGTAGACAGACAGACAGATAGACAGAAAATTTTGTTGCACTTTTGGAATCCTACTGAGCAAAAACGAATAATTATAACAAAATTGGAGAGATTGTTGCAATTTACAGACGAAACCCTGATTTTATTGTTATAGACATACATATAGTTATATATAGTTAAAATCAAAATTTCAAAAAACCGCTTGATATGCGCTATAGCTGTATTGTTAAAGAATATGTGGGTAAATTTTGATAAAGATCGGTTGAGTAGTTCCACAGATTTCATCAACAAACCACCCAAAAACGTTTCGAGAAAATCGCGAAGTCTTTAACTGCCATCACAGTGAAGAAATGTACTGAAGCGATGGCTCTTTCAGGAGGTGTCAATTTGGATAGAGGGGGGGGGGAGTGTTCGGTTTGGCTCCTTGATCAGTATCACGTTTTGAATTTCAATTTTTGATTTAAAGTAAATATGCAATGATAGAATCATGTGATCACTTTGACCTATGAGTGTCATCGGTGGGTCATCGGAGTGGGGTTAGATTCTGCTGCCGGAATCTGGGGAGTGGTCTGATTGATAATTGATTTATTGACACACCTGGGAACTGGCTGTAATTCGCGCCACGCTTCAAGCGCTTGCCGAGAAAGCTTTAAGTTTGGCGTTTAATTATATCGCGGATCAAGGAGGCAAATTTATCAACGGCACTTATGTCTCGCGGACGAAAGGAAAGGGAAGAAACTTATCAAGAAACTGCAATAAATTGTCAGCATATTAAAACAAAGACTCCAAAGGCGGCACACACAATGAGGGATGATTTTATTCCCGGAAGTGACTCGCAGCTTGTAGATTTGCCGATCTGGGATAGCCGTTGCCTCTATCCGCCAGTACCAAAAACATTTGGATGAGTATAATTTCTGTATTTTGATTATTTCGAAACTCATGGCTGTGATCAAATCGATTTTAATCAGTCATATTTAATTTGGATTTTAATTTATTTCTATGCATATTTTTTTCTATAATTTTTGACACATTCTTTATGTAAGGATTTGAAATTTGTGTAATTTATAATTTATTAACGTATTTGCGTATAACAAATATTTTAGAAAATCAATTTAATTTGTAAATTAAATAAATAAAAGTGATAATTAAATAAAAGTAATTATTACAGTACCAGTAGAAAAATATGCATTGAGCAGTCATTTTTATCGGATTGCAAAACTTTTTGTTTTAAATTTAAGGTAATAAAATTCTTCATTAAATCATTTTTATTTTTTTAAAAAAAATGTGTGGTCTTGTGGCAACACTCTCACCACTTCGATCAGTGCGAATTGGTGCACCTAGGTAGCTAAGTGCCCTCATAGCAAAAACATATCCGATGATATGTTAGGATATCCTACAAATGTTCTCAGAATATCCTAGAACATCCATAGGATATCGACATTTCAGCTAGTTAAATATATCCTGAAAATATTCTGATAGGATATTTTCCAAATATTATTTAAATATCTACTAAATCACCTGGGATATTCGTAGGACATCCCAGAGAGATCCAAACACAATTTTAGAACAACAAAGATTTTCATAGCCAGGATTCGAACTCTCGTTACGTAGCTAACAGTCGAGTAGGCTACGATCTATGATATACTGACTTTCATGGTAATCTTTAAAAGTAAACTAAGTAAGTACTTCTTAAGTAGTAGTTTTCTATTATATACAAAGATATTGTTCGATGTTTCATAGCTTCTTTTATAATTTTTCTTTAAAGATGGGCAGATGTGTCATTAAAAGAGCTAAGATTATGTTTACCAATAGTTCTCTTTTAGTTATCTAAAGTTTTGTTAATTATTTTGCATAAGTGTCACGTGGAATTTATCATGAAATCACATAATTATAGTGAAAATAGACTTTAAACTATGAAATTTATTATTCTTTATCTTTATTAATGTAATAAATAGTTGTGTTTGTATCTTCGCTAAGCCTTCAATTTCCTTGGACATCCGTAGGATATCCATAGGATATCAGTAGAATATCCGTAGGACATCCGTAGAATATCCATTGCACTGAAAAAAATTTGAGCTCCCAGCCGTCATAACGCTAGTGCTGCTGAATCCCCTTGACTTAGGAGCACTGATATTCGGTGCGGAAACTCTCCGCTCCCATGAAGAGGTAAGCAGATGCCCTACAGACTGTCCTACGTTGCAATGGGCTGTCTTTTTTACTGCAGTGGGTCGTCTGCGCTGCCACACCGAAAGCACTCAGGCAAAGTAACAGGTTTGCAGCAACACTCGATTTAAGAGAGCAGCGTCATTTGCTTGTACGTCTGCGCGCTGAAATTTTTTTCAGTATTAATATCCTGAAAATATCCTGAAATATTCTACGGATATCCGATGGATATCGAAATTTCTTCTCTCCCGGATATCCTTCAAAAATCCTTCGAATATTTTTAGGATACCCAGTGGATATACGTTGCTGTCAGGGTAGAATGTCTAAAAGTACACTAACAATAAGAGTGCTCCGATCTTCATGACATTTGATTAAGATAATTCCAGATACATATACTTTCGAAAAATGGAATAGAAAAAAATAGATTTTTTGAAAATTGTACAGTGGTTTCTTTTGCGATACAAATAGTGTCAGATAATTTAATCAATTTTCATATAAAAGTGTAAAATATGCACAATATTTTCCTAAACTTTAAATATAAAATCTTGTAAATTAAGCAATGACAAAGAATCTCTGGAAGCATCTCGAAACAAAGTTGTTTCGCGGTGTTCATTGTAATTTGCAAAAAAAAAAAACAACTTAAACAAAAAAATCAAACTGTATTTGTTGAAGGAGATATTTCTCGAGGTAATCTTGGGAGGAATTTTTTTTATGAATTGTATGACGAAGTAGTGTGCCAAATTTCAAAAGAATTAGTTCAGTAGATTTCGAGTTATGCGGAACACAGACTTTAAAACTAACAAGTTTCAGAAAAAGGCTTTAAAGGTTTGCATACTAAAACTTCAATATAGAACTCGATAATTGTTTTATACTTAATACTAATTCCATACAGCGAAGAGCTTTTATCAAATGTTTTTCAATAAGTAATATGGTTATAGCAATAATTAAAACTTAGTTACAAATCTAAAAAAAAATATAAAATTATGTAGACGAAAACAGTAACAAAATTTTTGCGTCACTTCTTATTGTTCAGCACGGGTTGGAGCAACGAACTCTCAAATACTCATAACTTCGTTAATTTTGCTTCGATCGACTTGAAATTTGGACAGAATATTCCTGAGATATTGTGCATTCATTAAAAAGTAAAAAAGAAAAATTTCAAAAAAAACTTTAAATACCTAACCCCTCCCCCATTCCTTTAGATCAGGGATTTATACTTACAGTTTTTTAAATATGTTGCGGTTTCTAGGAGGGACATTACATGGTTAACAATTGATATATACCTAAGAATAATTAATTCATGAATGAATTTGCATGTAACACTTTTAAATATTATTTTAAAAAAAAGTTGAGTACTCATCCTCCTCAAGAATCAGTTCGAAATATTTCTAATATTTAACAAAACAAGTCGATTATTTTGCTCATACAATGAAATTAAGTTTTAATTCAGAGAAGAATTATAATAAAATTTTCTTAATCTAATTAGAATTGGCAAATATTTACCTTGACTTATATGCGGATTATCACAAGAAGAATGTGAATTTTAAACACGGTAAGCAGGAACCGACGATAGGTTGGAAATAAATATCGATAAAAACATAATAGCAAGAATGTATTTGTGAATGATTACAGATAATAAATCCAATGGAATTGAAATCCTAACAGCTTCTATCTGTAAAATATCATCATTTTACATTTTTCTGTTGACATAAATTTTTGCGAAATGAAAAAGGTCTGATTTTGATCCTTAAAACATATTTATATGCCTAATATTCAAGGATTTATAAAAGTACAAAGGAGCGTATAAATTTGTGTACATATAGTATGGTGGTAACAAATAAATTTTAGTAAGTTTTTAGCCGGTTTCAAACGCTTTCAAGGTGGAAAATTACATTACACCTCTCTTCTTTGTATTATTATAATTTTTGTTCTTTTTTGTTTTTATAGATTTTCCTAGTTCTTAAGATTTTATTTTTTATGTAATATATAATTACACATTTAAGTACACAATATTATATTTAATATTAAGTTTTTGGATTTAAATATGCAGGGATGAAAATGTATTTATAAAACAATCCAAAAATTTAATGAATACTCTATGAATCGACTCCCCGGCTTGCTCAGACTATAATCCTAAATTATCGTTATTGAAGAGAAAGATGGCGTGCGTTAAGTGCTACGGAATACTATGGATTTTAAAAGTTTAAGAAACTTATGGAACTTTTTAAAGCTTCACAAAGTTCGCTTAAATTTTTAACTAAACCACTAACAATAATATCTGCTTGTTTTGCAGAAAAGCAAGTATTCAGGATTTTGTTCATTGCTTTGAATGAGACAATATATGGTTGCAATCGAAATGGTCCGAACGGTTTATAAATTTTAGGTACTTGTAATTTATCAGCATCTTTGAGAAGTTTTCGATAATGATTCCCTTAAAACACATTAAAAATATTAAAAAATAAATTATTGACAAACCCTTGTAAAAGATGCAATTAAGGTGGAACATATTTCCAAAGCACGTACTTGTCATCACTTTTATCATTGTCTTCTTCAATGAAAAGAGGATGGTGAATTGTCTTTTGACATTCTTTAATATTCGTTTTGTCGTTGTCAATCATCCCTTTTGGAATGGTATAGTTAAAAATGAAGGTATCAGAAAGGAAAAGGCATTGTTATGGCCAAAGAAATTAGATACATCTCATTAAAGCTACATAGGAGATATTTTGGAAGAGAATTATTGTCGAAGAATGAATTATTCCGTGAAGCTTTAAAGTTCTAAAGTTTCTTAACCTTTTAAAATGCATATTATTCTGAAACACTAAAAGCAAGCCGTTTTATTCTTGAATTGTGATGGTTTACTATTGCGGTCTAAGCAGGCCGGGCGTGAATTCATAGAGAAATCATTAAATTTTGATATGGGCTTAAAATAAATATGATCGAAGATCCAACTTTTGTAAGCAGATTAAAGATATGTGTAGTTGCATGTCAATCACAGCAAATTTAAATATAAAGAACTTAATATTAAATACAATGTTGTGTATTTAGATGTGTTATTATTTATTGAAACTTAAAAAATATAAAAATATAAAAACAACATAGAGCAGCAGAAAAACCTAGACACTAACAATAAATTTCCTCCACGTGGCTTGCCTTGCAAACTTTCAAAACTGGCTAAAAACTTACTAACATTTATTTTTTATCATACTATACACACACAAATTTATTCGCGCCTTTATACTTTTACAAATCTTTAAATATATGACATATAAATATGTTTTAAGGATCAAAAATCAGACCTTTACCATTTCGCAAAAAATGATGTTAACTATAAAATGGAGATATTTTTTAAATAGAAGCTGTTAACATTTCAATTTAAACGGATTTCATACCTGTCATCATCCACAAATACACCCCTGCTATAAGGTCTTGTCGACAATTTTGTCCAACCTATCGTCGCTTCCTGCCTACCGTGTAAACAGAGTAGTCGAGTTTTAACCACTTTTGTGTACTTACATTATCACTGTGGATTGTAATTAATTATATATTCACAAACATGTATAGAAATCTTACCTAAATATCGATTGTATGTATTGGGTTGGAAAACTTCTTCTGGTCTATAAAATAAAAAGCGGAAAGGAAGAAAAATTTTAACGTCCGGTCTAGTTTGAAGAATTCCTTTGTCGATGTGATGTGCATTTTTTAGTTGATTAATGCAAATTGCATCTTCTCTTGGTTGGTTACAAATTGCATCCAATGGGTTTAATACCTGTGGAAAAATATAAAACTTATTTAAACTGATATTATGGCTTCTGTTGATATAGTTTGCGAGATTAACCGCGCGCCAGAGAGCGAGTATTCATGTTCTGTAGTTTTAAATTATATTATTTCAATTCCAAATACATTTCTGATAGAAATGGATATCAACTGGATATCCTGAAAATATCTTGGGATATCTGTGAATTTTTGGTTTTTGACTTTTCAAAAACCGTGATTTACACTATCAATTTTTGGAAAAAAATTCCATATTACTCATTTTGCAATTTTTAATAAGGTTATACATATGTTAAAACTATTAAACATTGTTGTAAAGTTTCTGTAACTTCCCGGGTCAAAATTAATTTTTTTGAAAAAAGTGATAGTTGAAATCTCAATTTTTCAAGAGTCAAAAACTAAAAAAATTACTTTTGGCCTGGAAAGTTACTGAAACTATACGACAATCTTTGATAGTGTTTACAGATGTAATTACAGATGTAAACACTCACTGAAAAACGCAAAAAGAGTCATATCGGATGTAACGCGAATTTAACCTAGACTTGAAAATTAAACAAAAAAATTAAATTATCACTTAACTAAATTTTCACCAAAAGATTTGCTTCACGCTACCCTTCGGGATTCTCTCTCCCAGAAACAAAATCTAAAATTCCTAAAATTTACTGCGGGCGCCAGTCCTGTCTTGGGACAACTATTTGTTAGAAAATAAAAAGAAATCATTTTCACTAACAAACTTAATGATCAAAAACAAATGAGTGACTCAAAAAGTCAATATCCACACTTTATCAACAAAAGTTAATAATTAATAATTTCAAAGATATATCAACAATTTAAATATTTATCAAATAATTAACAATTATACAAAAAAATATCAACCTAAATGATAGAGAATCTACCTGGAAATCCTTTCTAGCTCAGCATTTCCTCATAAACGGAGAGGAAGTAGGTTCAACAATAAAAGAGAATTTAGTTATAAAATAAATCATGTTTATTCAAATTTTAAAAAAATTAAGTTTTCAGAAATTTGCTTTAATTACAACATTTAAAATTCCAAAATAAAATCATAAGAAAATTATAATTTACTAAATATATATACTAAATAATATATTTACACTGTAAAGTGGACTTAATTTTATTATACTAAAGTAACTTAAAAATTCAAAAAGTTATTCTGCAGGTAATTTACTCCACGATAGATGATATTTAACTTACTTAAGAAAGTTTATTAAGTTGAAGACTATCAGTCCACAATGCAAAATTGATCTGGTTTCAAGTTCTTAATAAAAGTTTGAAAAACAAAAATTATATTTAGTTGAGCGCCAGTCCTATCGGGAACACTTTCAGAGACAAGAAAATCTCCGAATTAATCTCAAAAATCTCATTTAAAAAGATATCAAACTATATTTTCTCTCAAGAAACAAAGATAGTTAATGTGGTCGATTTCAGTAATCGATCATTTCCGCAATTTAAAAAGAATACATTCCGCCTCAAAAGAATGAATTCTGAAATTGACACAATTCCGACAACAAAACATACAAGATATCAATCACGGCATCTAACAGCCAAGGAAAAGTCCGGCATTAGACAAAGATCAAAATTCGCATTTACTTAGAATCTACTCCTTAACAAAATTTTAACTTGAAAGCAAATCGTCTACACTGGAAGCTCAGTCAGGGATTAGGTGAAGAGATGGGGGAGGTTCATCATAGGTAGGATTTTAAATTAATAATTCATATTTTAACTAGATTTGAGAATTTATTATAAGAAAGTCTTGACAACTGATTTAATATTAATATTACAAATTTTTCCTAGAATTCTAACTAATCGGAATTACAGTTTTTCTTGAATGGGAAATGAACAATAATAAGGTTATTTGGGACTCGGATACCTCAGATTAATACAATCAGCTGGGAGATAAGGTAATCGTTAAAATCGGGGAATATGGCTACCAAGCATTTACAATTTTGTAGGTTAAAGGGGTAAGACAAGTTTGTGAACAAATTCTGGAAATTTGGCTACCAAACATTTACAATTTTGTAGGTTAAAGAGGTAAAACAAGTTTGTGAACAAATTCGGGAAATTTGGCTACCAAGAGTTTACATTTTCAAGGGACAGTAGTTTTACAAACAAATCAGGTAATTTGGCTACCAAAAATTATTTCATTAAAGATAACCGCTCTTGTATGCTCGAGAATCTAAAGTATATTCAAGAAAAGAAAGGGAAGCCATTGCGCGTACGAAACTTAGAAACTTCAACAAATCATTATTAACAGAATATTAATTCGGCTTAGCCTAAACTACGGTTATTGAAAGTTACGAGAGCATT
>WNHD01006010.1:0-10591 GCA_011057455.1 Ganaspis sp. Gsp50 | reverse complement strand
AAACACAATAAAGTGTGCAAGCATTCATTTGCGAGAAGGTTTCGTGAAAATATTATCTAATAAAGAAATAGCATGCGCGACAAAATACGCACGTATTTACTTTTATCAATACAATTTTTTTTAATTCTTTAACTTTAAACTAAGTGTAGAAACAATGGTTCACTCTTCCTTTCACTATTTCTACAAGTAAAATGTAAAAATTTTAGTTTTTCTGGGAATGGCGTGCGCGAAAAAATTCGATGTGTTCATGACAACTTTAACATACCCTTAAAGAAGAAGTGTGTAGTTATGGACAGAACTAGTGACATTGAAAAAAAAGGTTATGGTGCAGGAAGAAAATAGTGATAGGATCGGTGAAGATGTTGACAACAGCACCAAGCAAATGGGTGCCTCGCAGCAGAAAAAAAAGGGGCGAGCAATGGGAGGGAGAGAAAGCAAACGATAAGAATTCTCAGCAAAAGGATAAAAATGATGAGTGGAAAAGTAATGAGGAAGTAAAGAAACCAAAGGGAATAGAAGAGAGGCATTTAAAATATGAACGAAGAGAGCGTCGATTGAGAAGGAACAATGTTGTAATTAGATGTAAGGCTCCAAGAAAGGGTTTAAATCAGGATGAACTAGTGCAAATATCCAGTACGAAAATCGGAAACTTCTGGTTCAAAACTATTTTGAGTGTCTGGAATCAGAAGTTTCCGAATTCTTATATTTGCCAACCTAACTTGAAAATGTTGGCTCCGATTCATAATTGTCAAAACAGATTCAGAAAATTTCTCATCAATATCCATATAGATCCATATAGATATCACCGACTAAAACCAACTCCGATTCAAACCTATTCATAACGTCAATCGTGAATCCGCATTCTTAAAATTTTCGATTCACAAAGAAATTTCTCAATCGGTTTTTTTTCCTGGATATTGACTTATTTTATTTAAAATAACATTTGTCAACTTTTACCTAAAGAAAAAAGCAATTAATTACTATGTTTTTAATTTAAAAAAAACAAAAATCTATAAAAAAGTAGTTTAGTATTTAATAGTAATAATAATTATTATTATTTTGAATATTTCTTATATTAATTGAGATAGAATTTTAATTTTTTTGTTATATTTAAAAGACAATATATGAATATGGACTTTTTAAAAATCGCATTTATTTTTAATTCACTTAAGATTTTATCCTATAATTTTTACACATGGATAGAAATAGTTAATTAAAAATAAATTTCCTTTTTAATTATATTTTGTTAAATATTTAATTGAAAAGAAATTTCTTTTTCATTAACTATTATACTTATATCTGTTGTTAAATAATATGCTTGCTAAGTAGTCAGTTTTACTGTAAGCATTAATTAATTTATTGTTCCTTCTGTCACCTACTAAATTTTTCTAGATTTGAATTTTGCGCGCTTTTTAATACTGCTTTGATGATAATAAAACATTCCTACTTATCGATATATTTTCTCACTTCAAATAAACTTCTTTTTACTGCTAAAGATATTTTTTTACTTTTAAATTTCGTTAATTTAATACTTGTATTATTATTTTAAACTTATTTTAAATTTTATATATGAAAATGTTGCAGTTTATGAGGATATTCCATCCAGATCATTTTAAGTCGGCCACAAAAGCGTAGTGACAATGCGTTGGATTTTAAGAGTGAGGGACCCGCGTTCGATTCCACCTAAGCGAATTAGGTTTTTTAATTTGTAAGTTAGGTTTTAATTGATTTACAAATTCGAATAAAAAAGGAAGCGTGCGTGTAAAATAATATAAAACAATAAACAAACATTAGAACTGAAATTTATTATTTTATTTAATTTATTTTAATTCAGTTAATATACGAAAAAGAGTATAATTCTAGTTCTAAATATGCCGTTTTATTTAATAATATATGCAACCATAAAAATGACTCAATTTATGGGCATAAATACTACTTCAAATTCCCGACCGTTTTAATAATCTTTTAATCAAACACAGTTTAAACAGTGATTTTAAATAGAAAATATTGAAAATATTTAAGGAATATTCCAGAAATATTCCCTTAAATTTGCGGATAAATCTTCCAGGAAGTTCGTCCCGGAAACTTCCAACTTGTGGACATTTCAATATATCTAAGAAGTTTCCTGTGGAAACTTGCGAACCTCACACGGTAAACTTCCAGGAATATTCTCGGAACTTCTGGTGCTATCTGGTCTGAAGTTGTTATTTTAACTGTCAACTTTTCTTTCACAATTGGACATTTCTTTGCGATTTAAATTTCATATTTTTAAATTAGTAAATATAATTTATTCTTTATTTGCAATTGAAATAATTGAATTGATCAGATTTGAAAAATACTTCATTTATTTTGGCTTTATTGTTAAATATTAAATATCTTATTAAAATTCCTAATTTTTAAATTTGTAATGGAACTTTAAAAATCCATATTTATTAAGACTTAATTCTGTTATATTATATATTTTTATAAAATTTCATCAATCATATTAAAAATAAATTAAAAGTTGCGAAATTTTAACTCAGTGAACACTATGAAATATCCAAATCTATTAAAAAACAATTGAATACATAAGCAATCAATTTCAGGTGTGGACAGAATGGATGAATGAATAAAATTGTCGATTATTATTATTAATTTCAAAAACCAAAAAGATATTTTTTCATTTTGTATATTTCATATGAAAATACTTATTTTTATTTTGAACCGAAAAAAGAGAAAAAAAATCATCGCTTTTTTAAAAAAGCCAAAAATATGTTTCAGTTTACAATAAAAGAGGTGGAGGAGAGATGCCTAAACCGGCCTAGCGCCTAAGACGGCGACCTTTTAATATCTTTGAATTAAGGAAATTTTAAAAATAATTATGAACGTAAATTTATAGTTGAGATACTTCTAATTAATGTCAAATATTTGGTTCAACTAAAATAAATAAAAACAATTTGATAGAAAAATCTTTTTAGCACTTCAAAAGATGAACTATGGACTAATTTTAAAACTGAAAATTTCATAAATTAAATGTTATTTTTAAAGTAAGTATTGGTCTTATTTAAAAGAGCATTTAATAAGGTTTAAAAACCTTAGAAATGTTTTGATTGACATTCATTTTATATAATTAAACAACTAATTATCTGAAAACAGAGCAAGTTGCCTAAGACAGCTACCCTGAATATGTACTGTATATTTTTAAGCAAATGTTATTTTTAAGATGAAAATCAATCAAATCATAAAAATAAATTAAAACTATTTAAAATTAAACAGTTTTTCCATAAGTATTTTTATGGTTTTTTCATGATTTTCAAGCAATATTGTATTAATAATCATTTTTATTATATTTTCTACATTATTTAAGTAAAATTTTTACAATAATATGTTTTAAAAGTAGGTCTGAACCGGTGGCACCTCTACAAGCTATTAGTTGCCTAAGACGGCCAAAATGCACTTTTCTTTCAACGGCAAGATTAATTGTCTTTCAGATAATTTATTTGGTTTTTTTCTAATGGATTATTTACAGGGGATGGCAACTAATAATAAATATACATTAATTTGGTATTTTTAATTAAATAACTATAAAATTTGTTGCATAATATGAATGGGGGGCCTTCTTAGGCACCTTTTTAAAAGTACAGGGTTATCACAGAATATATTTTGCGAAATTCGATGCTGACTCTAGGTTTTCCAGGCAGAATATCTTAAAAATTCCAGAACAAATGTATTAATTTTTTAAGGTTTTAGGATAAAGTCACATGTGCAAAAATAAAGGATAAGTGAGATATAATAGACTCATCAGGTACTTGGTAACAGTCGAACATATTTTCTGATTAGTCTTTACATCTTTTTTCCAAATTTCTACTTGTTTAAAAATATTTAAAACGTGAAATCTGTGCAGGAAAATAGTAATAGTGTAATATGTTTTTTAATTTTTATTTAAAAAACAAACATTTTAAATGAAATATATTCGAGAATAAATTAGAAAGTGTTGTTAACGCAGGTTTTTAATTTTAATTTTTATTATTAAATTGTTTGAATTACTTTTAAAAACCTTTAACAAAGTTTTCATTGTAATAAAAAGAGATATTTGAAGAAATAAAGTTTTCTTATAGAAATGTTTTCTAATTCCATAAAAATTCCAGGTTTTCTATAGGACCTCTTTCTAAATCGATGCCAATACCAGGATTTCCG
This sequence comes from Ganaspis sp. Gsp50, assembly GCA_011057455.1. Classification (NCBI taxonomy): domain Eukaryota; kingdom Metazoa; phylum Arthropoda; class Insecta; order Hymenoptera; family Figitidae; genus Ganaspis; species Ganaspis sp. Gsp50. The sequence goes on along the minus strand of WNHD01006010.1, from coordinate 6,415 downwards.
TTTTCCAGGCTCTGTGTCAACCCTGAAGTACAACTTAAAGATTTGACTATAAATTTCATCTCCCTTGCCAATAAACAATTTTTGTTAAAACTGTTGCTTGGTAGCAAATGTGCCACCGATAGTATTTTCTAAAATGTTTGTAAATTACTGCACGATTAGAGAAACTTCATTTTTGAAGCTAGATCACTTGACAAATTTTGCTCATATTTTATGCATGAAGGTATACTTCAACCAAATAAAATGCGACTTACCATTAGTTAAAAAGTCTCTCAGTTGTTTTGCGAGTTCCGAATTATCATTATCACTAAAATTGGATGATTCATATCGAGAATCTGTGGGATTTGGCGAATTTCGTGTACTGGTAGCATCATCTTCTCGATAATTAGTAGACCTTGGTGAGGATTCTTTAGATTTGCTATTAAGTTCCACATCTAAGGAAGAAGGTAAACATAATTTTTATATCGCAAAGGCATAAAAATTGTCGCTATTAGATACATGAACTCCGCGTCTTTAAATCCATTCTTTTGTTCAACCGTGTGAAAATAGCATCTTTCTTTTACAATTCGAGAAAAGACTTATTAGCATTAGAGCATAAGATTTTCTTCACTTGTTACTGCTTAACTTACTATTAATGGAAATTGTTGTTAATACATAGGTTTCACGGAAATTTATGCTAATCATTCTAAAGTAGTATTTTAAAAGTTTTCAAATATACTTAAAACGACAGTTTAAGAAAGCCCTATAGTAAAAATACAAACATGTAATTTTCGAAAGGTTCAATGCAGTATTTCAAAATCCACCTACGGTGAAAGTGTAGTTCCGGGTATTAAAAGACAAGAAAATTGATCTGTCATTTGTCTCCCCCAATCTGACGGTGGAGGGGATAGATGTAATTTTCACAAGGTTCATTTTTTAATATTTTCAAGTATTTTTAAATGTTTTAAAGTACTTTAAAGTACTTTAAAGTATTGGGAAGTGTTTGGAAATATTTTATAGTAATTTTAAGAATTTTATATATTTTGAATTTATTTTAAATATATTGAAGAATTTTTAAATATTTTGAAGTAATCTGAAATGGTCTAAAGTAGTATTACAATACTTTTAAAATAATTATATACATCAAAATTAAAATATCTGTTTATACTTTATTTAATGCTGAAAATACTAATATTTGTAAATACTTTGAAATATTGTGAAGTCCTTTAAAGTCTTGTAAAGTATTTGAAAGGATATTTAAGCTTTCAAATATTTTGAGGTATTTTTGAATATTTGGAAGTATTTTTTAATTATTTTAAAGTATTTTGAAGTAGCCTAAAGTACTATAATACATTTAAAAAATTTAAAAAACTAATATTTTAAAATCTACTTATACTTCATTTAATAATTAAAATAATAATATTTTTAAATTGAAATATTTTGAAATCTTTTAGAGTATTTTATAGTAATATAGAGGACTTTGAAGTATTTTAAATTAATTGTAAGTATAGAAAATAATTTGAGTATTTTTGAGTTTTTTAAAAGTATTTTAAAGTATTTTAAAATACTTCGAAGTATTGAAAAGTACAGAGAAATTTTTTTATAGTAATTTTAAGTACTCTTAAATATTTTCGAGTGCTTTCAAATATTTTATAGTATTATAAAATATTTTAGAGTATTGGGAAGTATTGGGAAATATTTAAATATTTTGAAGTATTTAAAAATATTTTGAAGTAGTAGAAAGAATTTGAAATTATATTAAAAATTAATTTCAAGTATTTATAAATATTTTAAAGAGATTTCAAATATTTTGAATAATTTATAAATGTTTTCAAGTAATTTGAAGTAGTTTTAAGTGTTTTAAAATATTTTAAAGAAATTTTAAGTATCTTTAAATATGTTCAAGTATTTTTGTTTTTTTTTATGTAAAAACACTGTAAGAAAATTACTAAGAAAATTAAATAAAAAAAAATTGACACGTTAGAAATGAAAATTCCATGAGATTTCCATGATTCCATGAGGAATAATGAAATTTTATGAAAACTCCAGGTTTTCCATGTTTTCCAAAATTGTAGAAACCCTGAAAAACGTTTAATTTTCATAACTAAAAAAAGGGGAAATAGGGCACAATCTGTGATCCCCGTTTTGTATTTTCTTTTAAGTGCTTTTAAATATTTTTATAAAATTTTAAACAATTTTTTGAATTTTGAAGTAGTAGCTGAAATTTGGTTTTTTTAAAATTGCTTAGCAACGACTTCAGTCGAAATATGGTTTGTCTCTACTATAAAACAATGATATTGTTTCTGATAATGCCACTCATAAATTCCAAGCAACGAAGAAATAAATTAAAATCGTTATTAATTCCTGCAAATTCGAAAGTTGCATATTTTTTTAAGAAAAGTCAAAGAAATCGTATACTCCAAGATCTTGAATTTTTGTAAAGTTTAAATATATTAGATAATATTGTTATAAAGCACGGAAAATATCAAATGAACACTCTCCAGAATCTCATAATTTAATTTTTATATTAATTTTTTAATATCCTTTAAGTTCCCGCGAACTTAAAATATAGATTTTATGTGTACAATTGATTTTTGTACAATTCTTAATAATTGTTATTATTTCACCAGAAAAGTTGCTATCTAATTAATTGACTTAGAAAATAGAAAGTAACAAAGTAATACTTGCCATTCCTTTCAGTTTCGTCTTCCTTCTCGCTCTCGGAATCACTTACAGTTCTCCTTTTATCTATTATAAATAATGAAAAAATTATTATTTTAAATTAAATGAACAAATAATTAGTAATATTTGCTATTACCTTTATTATCGTCTTCCTTCTCGCTTTCAGAGTCACTAACAATTCTTCTTCTTTTATTTATCAAATTCTTATGATATTGTAAAATTTCTTCATTTTCAGACTTCTTTGCGATGTTTCTTATTTGGTCTCTCACCTTATCTATCTAAGTATGCATGAATGTAAAGATTAATATAATAATTTTAAAAAAAAGCAGAGCATTATATAGAATTGTTTAAGAAGCTTTTGATAACTTTTTTAATAACTTAATTTACCTTAGAGTTATTTTTCTTCTTTTTTTTTTTGATGTCGATGCGTTGGTCGAATTATTAGGAGAGAAACTCATTTTACGTTTATTCGGATATGTAATCCTCTTCTTACTTCTCTGATTCGTAATATCATACTCGTTTACTGAAAGAAAACGTAAACATTCAACTTATATAGGGGGCACTCCACGCCAAATCGGACGACTTCAAAAATTCTTTTTTCGATTCTCGTCATTTTTTGATATTTTTTCGTACCCATCGAAAAACTTCTTCTGCTAAATTTTGAGACTTGTTTGACAAGTTCTTGAATTTTAAATAAATCCGCTCTTTTTATAGTTTTTTGCTTATAACTCCCTAAAACAGGCTTCAAATCGAAAAACTTACTGAAGAAAATATTTTCGTTTTTTCATTCGCTTTTCAAAGAAAAAAATACAAGAAAATTATCTAAAATGTTGTAATAGGTATTCTTGATTTTTAAACTTTAAACTGCAGTTTTTAAAGTGAGTGTATATTTTGATTTTCCCTAAAATTTTTTACAGTTAACTACTACTCCAAACCACAACTTTTTAGGCTGGCCTAGCAATGGGCTTTTGATGGTTACTATTTTTTTTCGAATTATTAAAATTTATTTCGATTCTTAAAATTCGAAAAAAATAGTAGCTATCGAGAACCCATTATCAGGCCAGCCTAAAAAGTTGTGGTTTAAGGAGCAGTTTACTGTAAAAAATTTTGAAGAATATCAAACCATGCACTCACTTTAAAAACTGCATTTTAAAATTTAAAAATCAAGAATACCTATTAAAACACTTTAAATAATTTCCTTGTATTTTTTTCGAAAAGTGAATGAAAGTATTCTCTTGAGTAACTTTTTCGATTTGAAGCCTTTATTAGGAAGTTATAAGCAGAAAGCTATAAAAAGAGCGGATTTCTTTAAAATTCAAGAACTTGTCAAAAAGTCTCAAAATTTAGCAGGAGTTTTTCGATGGATACGAAAAAATATCAAAAAATGCCGGGAATCGAAAAAAAGATTTTTTCAAGTCGTCCTGTTTGACGTGAATGACCCATAAATAAAAAGTATTAAGGTCAACAGTAGGCTATAGCTTTACATGGTCGTTGTATTAAGAAAAAAAACACACTAAATAGATTGCATAAAAGTAAGCACGTTTTTTTCACTTTTTTCTTGATAAATAAGTAAACAGTATTTTATATCAAGTATGTGTTAACGTATTGAGAGGTACAAGAAACAACATATGATGATTTTAAAACATTCTGATTTACTTATGATATTTTACATTTCAGAAAAAGTGAGTAGTAATATTGTTTTGATTGTACTTACAGCCTAATAAAAGGATATATCCATTTAACAAATTGTCTTCCTTTGTTTTCGTCCCTGACCACCAAACTTTATATCTTTTATTTTTAATAAAGTCGTTTTTGTTTTTAGGAACAAAATTTTGTATAGATTCCAATGGAACAATCTTTTCCGAACCATTACTAAATAATATTAAGGCAACTGTTATTTGATTCATTTCAGAAACGAGTATTTTCACATTATATTCACTTTGAACGCCAACGTTAGCACACTATGCCGATGCCGGTAACTGCAATTCAGTGTTGAACACGTGACTACAAGTAATTCGGATTATTGCGCATGCTCGAACTGTTTTAAAATTAAAATAATGTTTTGTCTTTTGATAAAAAATGTTGTGTTTCACATTAAAGTTATATAAATATTAGAAACATAATAGAACAAAGTAACAAAGATGCTATAAATATATTTTCTGTAATTTACAGTAATGTTACAAATGAAAAAGAAAATATTCTACATGTGAATGCACAGATCAAAGAGAGTGGAGAAAGCAAACTATCTTTGCAGATTTGTTGTCTCATATTTCGGGAAGCGCGTCTACCTAAGTCACATGCAGAGGAATAGAGGATTAGCGGAATAGACTAGACCAATCAGATAGTTAGTCACATTAGAAATCTTTTTCTGATTGGTCTATTCTACTCCACTAATCCTCTATTCCTTCGCATGTGACTGCACCCTTAGGAATTGTCTAGTAATAAAATGTTAATGCATACCTTGCCAGGACTGTACTTATATATGTACAGTCCTGTGCATGTACAGTCCTGGCAAAGTATGCTTTAACATTTTGTTACTAGACAATTCCTAACTAACGGTTGCCCTTCTACATTTTAATATTGTTCCATGGCTAACATTCAATGGCAACCAGGGATGGCAATCTTGAATTATTAGCCATAGAGCAATGTTAAAAAGTAGAAGGGCAAACGTTAATTGGGAATTGTCTAGTAACAAAATGTTAAAGCATACCTTTCCAGGACTGTAAAGTCGCGGCCATATATGTCTTTACATTTTGTCACTAGAAAATTTCTACGAAAATTTCTACTCAGCGAGTTTCCTTCTATGTAGTTTTACTTCATGCCTTAACATTTCATATGGGTATAGAATAAAACTACATAGAAAGAAACTCGCTAAGTAGAAATTTTCTAGTGACAAAATGTAAAGGCATATAAGGCCGCGACTGTGCACTGTCCTTCATTAATGCCTTACCCTCTAGGGTATGATTATCATATATACATGGTATGATAATCATATATGTATGATTATTGAAGTCATAAACCAAAAGAAACAAAAGAAATCGTGCGTTCTTTAAAATTTAGAAATATCGAAACAACGTCGAATCAACATCAATTCGACATCGACGATATCGATTTTCGATCGAATCAATGTCGAATCGACATCCATTCTATAAGTTATTTCTACCTGGGGAAGGATAGTGTATGCCTTTTGCCTTCCCAGTTGGCACTTGTCTTACACATTTGTAAGACGAGCATCAACTGGGGAAGCATACAGACATGACAGTCCAGGACATTAATATCTTCTTTTTTTACACTAGAAAATTTCTACTCTTTGAGTTTCTCTCTATGTAGTTTTATTCAACGCCCTTAAGAAATGAAGACATGGAGTGAAATTACATATAAAGAAACTTCTTGAGTAGAAAGGCCAACGCAGAATAGAAGTCGGGAACGCAAACGGGAACGGGAAGCATGGGAGAGAAAAGGACAGATATATATATGCATGCTATTTGCTCTCATGCTTCCCGTTCCCGTTTGTACGGAAGCGCCTATACGCCATCTGAAGGAACATAGGAACACAAGAGTGCTGTTCGCTATAAGCTTTCGGAACAGGGTTCGGAACGTACCAAAGAACACAGTGAGGAACACTGGACCTATGTTCCGAACAGTGTGTCAGTGTTCGCAGCACGAAGTAGTATAAGGAGCTCCCACTTGAAAAGAAAAGTGATGCCGATTTTTCTTTTCTATTCGTAGCCAGGCTTAGTTAGCAATCGCAGCGCCT
>WNHD01006007.1:0-10330 GCA_011057455.1 Ganaspis sp. Gsp50 | reverse complement strand
TGTTTTCGTTCCGAGTCTTTGGCACGGAACGGAACAAAATTAAATTTTACTTTTGTTCCGTTTCCGTTCCCATCCCTGATTTTTTATATAGTCTATAAAAATTATCCCAAAAGTTTTGTGCACGAAGTATAATACTTTATTCTAAATGATGTCATACAAAATTAATAAATTATTATTTACTCTCATGGTACATCGTTATGTAGACAAACTCTATTATTCAACTAAACGGAATTTGATGATTATCGACAAATGATTCAATATTCAGAGTAAATTATACAATAATGTCAGGATTTACTGCCCATGGGTCTGGATATGAAGTTAATTTGACATGAGGGTTCTTAAAATTTAAATATATATTGGTTTCGACTATCAAGATCGCTTTTGGTAACTTAGAGCAAAGAGATTGATTCTTCTGTTTGGAATATAATTTTGCAAGGCTTGCGGTTTCTTTATTTATTATGTCTGCTTTTTCGCAAAAGGAAGCCATCGTGAAGATTTTTGATTTTCCAAAAGTAGATTAATTGGACTCAATTTCAACGGAAATGCACACAAATCTTAAGTTGTAAACAAATTAGATGTTTGAGTGCGTGTGTGTCTGTATGAGTATATATATGTATATGTGTGCGTATGTATGCACTAGCTGTCGAGCATGTATGTCACGCATTTTTGTCGACACGATACACCTCGATAAGGTTTTTTAACCGATTCTTATATGAAATCTAGTACAACTATTACCCTCATTGATATTTAAAATCGGACAAAGGGATTTTCAAATAATCCAATTTTTTGAGCAAATTTTTTCTTTAAAAAATACATTTTTTTATAGTTTTTTATTGTTTAATTAAAATGTAACTTAATACATGAAAAAATGTGGTTCTTTGCATCAAGATAAATTTTTCATTGTAAAGTTTAAAATGAAAAACAATGAATCAAATTTTTCAAGGCAAGCTTTATAAATTTTTAAAGCTTGTTACGTCACTTGACCTTGAACTCAGCTCCTTTGTTGTTTGACGTAATTTATGGACAACTGATAATTCAACTTGAGCCTTCTTTATGTAGACATTATTGTTGACACTATTAAAGCAAAGAAGTTTTCTTAAGGAATAAGAAAATATTTTTCTTCTAATAGAGTTTACAGTCTGTACCCAAGGTTGTGGCTTTTTGACAACAAATAAATTATTATCTTTTGTTATTTAATTATTAATGAACGCCACGCTGACGATGCGGTTTACATTGCTTTAAGCTGAGCTTGACACCTCAGCTTCGTATTTTTATTGTACCTACCGTAAGACTTTGACGAAATATTTTAAAACCAAAGATTTTGCTTTGAAACATTGAACTTTTGATGAAAACAAAAATATTTTGAATACAAAAAAAGAAAATAAAAACAAAATTAAATTAATAAAAACAAAAATAAATAAATGAAAACAAAAATAAATATGTAAATAACAAGTCTGGGTGGGTTTGTGAAATGAAAAAACAGACCAAATTAATATTTTTAGAAAATATTATCTTCTTTTCTTAATACATTTTTTTAAAGAAAAAATTTACTTTGTCTTTTATGAGAACCAGTCAGTTGCAATTTTTCAAAATTTTAGAGGTTTACAGGATATCATTGCTAAGCGATTTTGTACTCGGTCTGTCGATTCTTTTCGATGACACTATATTGAGTGTCTTAAACTCCATTTACGTCTTTGTGCTGAGAAAAGAAAAGTCCCTTATAGAGAGATTCTTCTAAGAAAGAGGAAATGCTTGTCTGTATTTTTGAGACAAGCTTAAAGAAAATGTGGTTTCTCAAGGGGAATCAACTTGCTTTGTCTTTTGAGCGGGAGCATTGGAAATGCAATAAACACTAAAATAAATGAATGGCAATCGAATGTTCAAGAATTCTTTCTCCTCCATTTTGCATAAAATCTCATTGTCAAAAGAAAATAAAGTGTCAATTAAATTGCTTTAGCTTTAGAGTGGAATCTGAAAGTTTCGTACTCCTATAGAGTTTCGATCTATTGTATTTTGAATTTTAAATATGTGACGCGTTCCGAAGAAGGCACCTAAGAAGGCAATTCGTTGGCAAATTCAAATTCAAATGGCAATTTCATTAATGAAAAGAAAAAGAAATATATGCATACCATCAATATTAATGTGAATTGAACTTAAAGTTTTTATTGAGAATAATTATGGTAAATTAACTTAAATGCACTGTTACAGTAAAACATAACCTCAAAACTCTCTGATTCTTAGCGCACATATGAGTTTCTTTTTCAAATCGACGTACATACTGTAACCTGATTTGACTTATTTTATAATCCGTACTTGTTTAGAGAGTTCATCAAGAAATTGAAATTGAATTAAAACCGAATTTTCTAAATTATCTACAAATAAAATTTAATTATTATATTACAAAATCAAATTGTTTTCAGAGTATACAAAAAAATTGTAGAGAAAAATAATCATATAATATTCTGAATATTTATCTATTTCATCTTTCTTGTCGGTTTCTTTGCTGAAAAAAATTGCGAAAAGAATAAACATAAAATATACGATTTGCCATTTCAAATCAGCAAACATTCGAGGATTTCTGTTTGGATTTCAAAAGCTGCTAAACTTGGAGCTGAAGGATTTGTAGATTTCCTAGATAATATTACATAATTACATATTACCCAATGTATAATGGAACTATTGTTCCAGTGTCACAAAGTTGAGAGTTTACGGGGAGAACTGTTCTGGAACATTTGTGATAAGATACTAAATCTCTAGAGTCCTCTACAAACTCTCTGTGTGTATTTATCAGAATATACAGGTATTTGTGAGCATACATGTATCTCAGCATACATGTATGAAATTGCATGCAGTATGCAAACTGTCAGTGCAATCTCTTTGGACCATTTTCAATCAGCTGTGACAGTGGAATATGCCAAAATAGTTCTTATCAAACTTTAAATTGTACAACACAATTAAAATTTAGATTTAAATTGTACTTTAAATTATTAGTATTCTGCGGTAGAGTTCGAAGAAACTTGTAGATAAACTGATCCGACCAAAGGTATTTAAACTAATTTCAAACTCGTTTAATTATTCGTACTGATACATGTGCGCATTTTAATTAATATGTTCAACTTCTTATCTGCATTCATAAATTACTATTCTTGTGAAAGCATTATTTAATAACATAATTATTATTCAGTGTGCATTTAATATGCGTAAACATATTTTATATGTTTATTTATATTAAGCATACCTGATTGTTTATTGTGTTAATTTTTCACACAACGTTTATTTTAATATGGTAACATTATTTCGATCGCTTGTATTTTTTATCAAAAAATGTTATTTGATGTTTATATTTCTCACATAAAATTATTTAAATAATTTTCTATATATAAAATTTATTTATATATAAAAGTCGACATTTTTTAGTGCTCTTAATCATATTTTTAAAGGATATGATCTTAATTTTCTTTCACAAAATCTCCTTTTTATTATATTCTTTTTCACTTGATGTTATTAATTTCCCTCAGAAAGTCCTCTTTAACGTTCCTCAGGCTCAGATATTGACACAACCTGGGGAAGAGTAAACATTAATAAGACGTTTTCGTGACACAAAAGTACGACATGGACTGATCATGAAAAATTCTTTGACAATTATTAATATTTTGTTTTTATTGCTAATTATTTTAATATTAATTCTTATTCATTATTATATTATTGTTATTATTATTATTATTGTTATTATTATTATTAATTATTATTATTAATTATTATTATTAATTATTAATTATTATTATTATTATTCATTATTATTATTTTAATTTTTCTTTTCTTCAAATTATTAGGTATTAATTATTATTTTAGGGGTCACCTACATATTACGTGATACATATTTTTGGAAATTGAGACAGAACGATCATGGAATCCTGAAAGTCCAGACTTGGCCACAAAAGCCCCACGAAAAATTTAGTGTGTGACGTAACTCTCTTTCATATGACTTTAATTTTGAAAAGTTTAGATTGATGTACTGATACACATTAGAAAATATTATTTATAATAAAAGTAAAAATTAGTACAGTGAATTACAATTGTTTTATTTTATGCACTTGGAAATGTCAATTATGATTAAAATTTAATAAAAATAGTTTGGTTGTATTTACAAAGGTAATGAAGAGAGAATGCGCTACAATTATACATTATTTTCTGAATGACAATTTATTTCTACGTACTAAATAGAATTTTTAATTGCAATAAAAATGAAAAATAATATACTTTGAGGAAAAACAATTTAGTACCCAAACGTAGATTTTTAAATAGCTAAGCTCTATTTAATTAGAAACAATTAATATTAGAATCGTAGTATAGTATAAATATTTTGTAGCAACAAATTTTCAAATTTTTTTAGAGAAAAGTTTGATTGAATTTTAATTGCCTTAAAATATTACTTATAAGTATTATTTTTTTAAATTTAATAAATCACTAAATAAGTACACATTTGATCCCGGAACGTTTAATACTAAAGAAAAATATCAAATTATTTATGACCCCAAAGTCCAAGAGATTTGAACATACCATTTTTAAATTAAAATAATAAATTTTTGAAATTTACTTTTTTTTGTAAAGATCTGTTTTCTTTGCTTTCAAAATCTTTTGAAGTATAAGTTTTTAGTGAACACCTTACCGCGTTTTTCAATAAGGTCGCTTTTGCATCAGTATGCCATAGTAATAGCGACCTTACGCAAAAGCGTGTAAGGTCCCTTTTCTCGTGGGGCGTCACATATAATAAAATTAAGAATTTTAAATTTAGTATTTCACTTTCTATCTAAAATAATATGGGATTTAATTTTTGAATGCGAATTTTTGATATTTAAAAATTATCACAGTTGTTTAACTTCACTTTATTTATTTAGTTTATTTATTAATTAATTGAATTATTTAAAAAGTGAAATATTTAAGAAATAAATGAATTCTTTAAGAATAAAAGTAAAGAAAGTTCTACGTTTTTAAATAAATTACAATAAAAACTGTTTAAGCTTATTTCCATTAGACTAATGTACAGTTCTGAAAAAAGAATGTGTCTGACTATTCCTAGATATTACTACTGGAAACTTATAAAGATACTTCAGATTCGAATAAAGAACAATTCTTCTTCTTCTTTCGTTTTCTTATGTTTAATTTATTTGAAACTTGAAAAGGAATTTCTGAGATGCTTTTATAGACATTATGTTTTCTAACAATAAGTTCCAACTTATAAAACATTTCCTTTTTGCTTTAGGGTCCTGAATTCGATTTACTTCAACTCTATACCCTAGTGCCTGAAGACCTTTTTTAAGAAACTTTGAAATCAATTTCTATATGCTCTTTATAAAAATATTGCATGTGAAATTGAAATTTCCTTCAAAATATACGGATTTCATCAAAAATGAACATTTATCTTATTTGAGTATACAACATTTCAGATAAACTTGTGTTTCATATCTGTGTAGAATGAATTTGTAAAATGAATTTTCAACATTTTAGAAAACTTTTGCAGAATGCAAACACGGACAGTATACAAAAAAAATTAACTCGTGATGCTTTTCAATTTAAGAACAATACCGAACGAAATTTAGTGTGGCACCACCTACAATTTTTTGTGTGAAACATAGTCGACTGTTGGATTCGTAGAATCCAAAAATAATTTTAGTAATTTATATTTTATAAACAAAGTGTTACAAATAAACTTTTCAAAGAGTAATATTTCGATGTAATTGTTAAATATAGTCTTTTTAATAACATCAGGTTTTTGAAATAATATTATCGCAATTTTTACATGCTTCAATATTTTTTCATTTCGTTCAGGATGTCAATTTTAGTTATTTTCCAATATCGTGTGAAAATTATAGCTTCACATCGTAACTTTCAAATATCAAGCTGACAGTAAAAGTATCAAACTGATATTAAAAGTATTAAATTGATCAAGATTTTATAATCAATTTGATACTTTTGCAATTAATTTATTGATACTTTTATAATTAATTTGATACCTTTTGCATTAAATTGATGCTTTTTATAACATCAACTTGATACTTTCAAATAAACTGCACTGCTGTGATAGGTCGATTGAATTAGCACATTTGGATAATCCGAGCATGCGCAAATTAAAACCAAAAGGATTTCAAGTTAAATTCAAACATACTTAACCTCAAAATTTCTTTGGTATATTGTTCTTTAGTACAAAGGTTTATTATTACTTTATTTATTACTTAAATTAAAATTAAGGAAAACAGTTTTTCTTGAATAGCTTTTTTGCATACTATCGAGAAAAACTGTTTCTGTCAGCAAATAATTTAAAAGGAAGCTTTAATCAAGTTGAAACTATCACCGAACATAAATTCGTTTGCTTCCTAGGTACCTTTCTTCTCGACGCGACTCATATATAAATAAATAATTTCATCTTTCAAATAGAAATTCGTTGTTATAATAAAAGTCTACTTTTATACAGTTGAAACCCTTTTATTGACATTAATTAACTTAAGTCAATTTCTTAATCAATATAACAATAGCCTAAAATTATTTGTAGTTCTTTTTTGAAAAACTCATTGTGTATTTTTTGTTTCAGGTAAGTTACTCTTTACACATATCTTTACATCAACGTGAGTATGAAATTTAATAACATTTTAAACAGAGGTGTTTTTAAAATCACAGTTATAAAATAAAAATATACATTATGAAATTCAAGTTTGATCAGAAAAAGCTAAAAAAGAATTCCACCAATTTTTCTTTATTATTTAGCATTATAGTTATATATTTTTTTGTTATTCTATATATTTAATAAATTAAAATTTAGGCCAACTTTTCCACATAATAATAATTATTTTAATTAAGAAAACAAATGTTTAATTTGTTTCTTTATTCAGTTTACGGTAGGAATCTTTTCACAATTTACTGTTTGATTAATAAAAAAGAGTGGCAACAGTTGCAATAGAACTGAAAGTAATTCTGTAGCGATAATAACAGTATAGTTTAAAATTAGAGTTGCAAATGAATGTACCAATTATATCATTGTGTGAGATTTGTGCTCAGAGCTTGCTCAAAGTTCAGTAATGGTCTAATGGGCAAAACACAATCGTGACTGGATAAACTAACAACAATGAAATACCAATATACAAATACAGAGTTGCACATATATAGTTTCGTAGAAAACGTGTTTCTGACATTATTATTGATCAGAATAATAAAGCTTAATGTGAAAATGTCCCCGACATGCTTGCAAATCGGATTTCCGGTCATTTTTGCATTTGACGAACGTTTAATGAGCTCGCTTTGATTGAGGTCATATGCCTTGTTCAAATCATCATGCAAATTAATTGATACGCCATATCATTATGTCATAATTCCACGCCAACTAATATTGTTTGCACTAATAAAAACCTTTTTATTCCTTTTTACTATAATACAGAACTTATTTTTGCACTTATAACAAATTTTCTCTTTGCGCTAATGTAAAATTTATTTTTGCACTTATAACAACTTTTTTCTTTGTACTAATATAAGACCTATTTTTGGACTTGTAAATTTTGTTTCGAATACTCTCAGTTAGCACGTAAGCTTGTGGTGCAAGGTTTGCAAGCTTACACTGGAAACTTGCTAATTTTTTTTAATTGATATACAATTTTAATTTTGAGAAACTATAGAACCCTATGTCTGGAAGGTGTAAAAAAACTTACTGCGCAGCCGTAGCTATTATAGAAAACTACTGCGCAGCTATTAAAGTTTTAAAAATTTAAAACAAGTTTGAAGCTTGCAGCAAGCTTGTACAAGCTTCCGTGCTAACTGGGCTATGATAAAAGTTATTATTTTTTCTTTGTGTTAATAAAAACATTTTTCTGTTACTATAATGAAGTAGTAATTTTTTCTCTACACTAATAAATATTTCTTTTTATATACATAATAATAAAAATAATAATTTTTTCTTTAAACAAGTAAATAATCTTCTTTGCGAAATTCAAATTTTCCGAAATCATGAGTGTTATTTACCATGCTAACAAATATAATGTTTACAATTAAATATACGTTATAAACCAAATATGTGTTGTTAATGTAATATTCAGGAAAGTTTATTTTTATTTATTCAGAGGTGTACACTTTCGACGTAACATATATTGGAAATAAATATGTGGGTGGATAAATATTTAAAAGGTCATTTTTGTAAACGACAAATGTTGATTTGGCGATGGTGAAATTGGAGGTTGTAGGACTTTTTGACCTGACGAGTATTTATGAAGCATGAAATTATTTTTGGTCCAGCACAGAAAAGCAAATATTTTGTTGCATATATAAAGTTCCATTTTTAGTACTTACCTCCGATCTTTTTTAAACTATACGTATGTCTATTTTATGCACTGGTTATGAAAATGTTGGTGAAAATTAGCGTAATTATGTGAGTAATTTGTATTAATAAAAATAAAAAACAAAAATATGAAAATCACCCTCGAAATTACTCTTTACATTTTTTGGTGTGTTTTACTAACTTTGATAATATTTATTTATTATTTATTATTTATTATTTTTATTTATTAATAGTAAAAATTTAATAAAAATTTATTAATAATGAACCATTATTTATTAATAATAAATAATAGTGTTTTGATTTTGTGTTTTAAAACTAATTAAGTAAATATTTTCTTGAAAATGTTTAATGAGAGAATAGAATTCGTGAAAAATTAATTAAATTATACTTTTATTTATTCTTATTTCAAGAATATTTTCAATTCATTAAATGGATTTATAAGTTTGAATCAAGAGTAAATACTTCAAGAAGAATAGTTAATCTTGAAACAAGCGTAGTTATTCTTGAATCAAGAGTAGTTAATCTTGAAACAAGCGTAATTATTCTTGAATCAAGAATAGTTAATCTTAAATAAGCGTAGCTATTCTTGAAACAAGAATAGTTAATTATAGAACAAGACTCAAGAAGAATTTTTGAATCAAGGACAAATATCACAGTCCCACAAACAAAAATAATTTTTTGTCCGATAGACCAGACTAGTCATTTTTTACATATTTCGGGTGGCTGAATCCGAATCCGAGGTCACACAATTCAAAAGTAACATCGCGTTTTCTTTCTAGCCTCAAAAAACAAGAAACTTAAGTTTAAATTGTTGTAGAATTTGTAGAAACTAGTTCAAAAATGCAAAATCTACACTTATATAATCTTTGAAGTATTACCTTTAATTTAAGCCCAGAAAACTTAAAAAATATTCAGTAGTTCTCGAGATATGACTCCAAACGTCCGCGCATGTAAGTCGGCCAAACGAAGATTGTATTTGAAAATAATGACTTTTAAGGAGAACATGCGCTGTAATTCTATGGAGAATTTATTAATTGATAGAGATATCTATGGAAAACTAATTTTTAAGTGAGAGTAAGTAGACGTATACAAAAATATTCATCTTTTATGAGTTACTCAAATTGTATATAAGAATTGTTATTATACATTGCTATTTATATAAATTTATTAGAAAAAGTTTAAAAATTATTATGTAAATCAATCAAAAGAATGTGTCATTTAGAATATATAAATAGTTTTAAAACCAATTGAAGCGACTAATCTCAATCTTTACTTTTTTGCATTTTAATGTAGACATTGTGTGAAATATTGAACCATTTATTTAAACTAATTGAATAATTACTTCAGTGATTGTACTTTATAACAGACATATTGCGTATATCGAATTCCTTTGATTGATTTGAATGACGAATAATTAATGTATACCATTAGTATAATGTTTCGGGGATTTCAGCTTAGTAAATTTTTTATTTCTGATTAATCTTCATTAAAATTGTCTGACTATTGATTTTGTGACAGATATTTATTGTCCTTTAGGATTACGGAATAATATGTGAATAGATAAGTAATTAATATAAATGTCTAGTATATATAGAAAAACTAGTGGAAAATTATATTCATTTCATGAAAATTTTACTTCCTCATAGAGAAAAAGTTTCCATTTTGTTAATCAATTTCTTGTTCAATATATGTACAATATATAGATAAACGGACCGTTTTTCAATTTAAAATATTTTTAATACATAAAAAACCACTAAAAAGTGACAATTTTTTATGTTCAATTTAGTAATAGAATTTTGCATGCAAAAATTATAATACAGTTAAATTTTCTTCATAAATGTATAGTTTTATTTTTTATATATAGTATAATAAACATATTTTTAAATTTTATTGTACATATGTCAATTGATTGGTTTTCTAATGTAGAAACTTTTTCTCAAAAGAACTGTGAATAAAAAATGAAATTTTTTTGAGCAATTTAAAATTCGTTGTACACGGAAAAAATAAGTA
>WNHD01006004.1:0-10349 GCA_011057455.1 Ganaspis sp. Gsp50 | reverse complement strand
AAGCTGACAGTCTTAACTAACTTAAAATATTAATAAAGATTAAATGCCTCGTAGGTTTGCCCATCCCTAAATACAAAGTATAATAAAAATTTATAAATGGGATACACAAACAACCAATTGTAGGACAAAGCTATTTATTTTTAAATGCGACGTGTATATAAAGGGCGGAGCGCGGAGCGCGACGTGTAATGCGCGCGAAGCGCGCATGATGAGAATGTGCCCGCTTGCGGGCAGATTTTTTATATTATTGTTGAAACAATAATTTTTCAAGAAACGTTTGAATACAATTCTTTTTGTTTGAAATTTTTTTAATAAGTAATTTTTAAGGAAGTAAATATCAATTTAAGAAAACAGGAATTTCTGTTTCTTGGCAATGGAAGTGTGAATTAAAAACTGGAAGAAAGTTTTTTAAAAAAATGAAAGCACAATGAATTAAAATAATAGAAAAACAATATAAATTTCTATTTCTTGGAAATGGAAGCGTTAGTTAAAAAAACTAATCTGTCAGTATATAGAAAAATAAAAACGTGAAGATTTTCCTACATTTTTTTTAATTTTAACCATTTTTAGCCGTTTTTTCATTATTTCGAAGTATTTTTTTCTCTAAAGTATTTTCTTACTTTTATCTTCTTTTTTCATATCTCCAGATTTCTTTACAGATTTTTTAGTTTATTTTTCTTTTTAAGCTTCCGGGCATTCTTTTTTATTTTCTAATTACTTTAGTTGAAGAATTGATTTTTCTAATTTTTGTGTTTTTAGCTTGCTTTTATTTTTTGAAATGATTTGTTATTATGATTGTTTTCCTTCATTTTTTAAAGCCGTTTTAACAGAAAAGGACTTTACAAAAAAATGTAAATAAATAAAAATAATTTAATTCAAATTAAAAAAATCACATTATTTAAAATTAAAAAAAAATATACATGACAGGTATTTTTCATAATTTCTAAAAAATGTGTCTGAAGTTTATTTTATTCTTTTCTATTATTAAAATAATTATCTGCAATTTCTATTTTTTTTTTTAATTTTTCGACTTTGTTTTCAGTTATATTCATTCTTGAATGCATATATTTTTATTTCCTGTAGTTTTTGTATGTATAGTAACTGATATCTTCTACATTTGTTCGTTATTTAATTGTTTTTTTTTTTAAAGCTAATTTTCAATTTTGTTCACTCTATATTTTTTCTACAAATAATGCATTTTTCATTCTTTTCTCTCTTTTTGCGATTTAATTTTGTTTTTGCTTCCTCATAGAGGAAATTTTGTTTAGTTTTTGATTTATTCGTGTTCTAACTTGTAAGGCTTCTTTCTATTTTAATTTTTTGTAACTAATATTTTTCTTTAAATAAATTAGAGTAATTTTCTAGTATAATGTATTGTCTTTCTGTTGCTTACTAAAACGTTAAATTTGTTGCAAATAGAAAAAAATTGTAAGAAAATAAATTGTGGCAAAAAAAAGGTTAAGCACAAGGTGCTCATTATTATGTGTCATTTTCATAGCATTTTTATTTGTTTTTGAATTTAGTTTTTATTTTGAAAATAAAGTCTTATGATTTTATTTGACTTTTGTTTTTATTTGACTTTTGTTTTTATTTGAATTTTGTTTTTATTTGAATTTTGTTTTTAATTGAATTTTGTTTTTATTTGAATTTTGTTTTTATTTGATTTTTGTTTTTATTTGAATTTTATTTTTATTTGAATTTTGCTTTTATTTGATTTTTGTTTTTATTTGATTTTTTTTAAAATTAATTTTTGTTTTTATTTGGTTTCTTAAAGATATATTTATTTATTTATTAAGATTTATCTTGGAAAAATACAAATTCAAGTACATTTGAGTGTAAATTTTAAAAGTACATAATTTTTGGCCTATTGTAAAAATGTTTACACAATTGCAGTAAAATTGATTACATTTCTCTCTGCAGCACACGTGTGGCAGGTGAATATGCAGAAAAAAGGACTAGGCGAGCGTAAAAACATCCATGGACCTTACAGACTATGCCTCACCGATTCTGCTGTGACTTTCTATAAAGTTGGAGCAAAAAATAAGTCTGATTTTATCGAAATTCCAGTGAGTTGACATTTTTATTAGATTTCACTTAGTTTAGGTCAAATTTTTCATAATTTTTATCTATGATTTTCCTCCTCAAAGGCTACAGATTATGAAAACAGTCAAGGTCTCAAATGATACTTATTACCTTGATTGTTATAAATTCTTGGTCAATGTAACTTTTTTTTGGTTCGTTTATTTGAAATATAATAAACGAATAAATAATCACAATATAAAATGTAACATTTTTTTTTTTTGGTTCGTTTATTTGAAATATGATAAACGAATAAATAATGATCACAATGTAATACCGCTTGTCATAATATTATTTTGATACAAAAAATGGTATGCTTCACTATTGCGATCTTAACTAACCTTCCTCATAAAGAAAGAGTTTTTTCAGTTTATTTTGCTTTTCAAAATGTGGTGATATTTCATTAGACACCAGATTTTTAAGAGTTAGTGCCCAGAAGTGAAAAATGTAAATGGTTCACTTCTTCACTTCTTTACTTTTTTCCCATTCTTTTGTTTCTTTTGCTTTTATTTCCTTTTACCATAAATCCTTGGTAGAATTAAAACCATTTTATAGTAGCTCAATTTTCTGCAACTAATTTCTTTTTTCCTTTTCTTTTTCTTCCGTGAAACCGGGTCATCAAAGTCTGAATGAAGTTGTAAGAAATATTAATGGTTCACTTCTCTCAGACACCTTCAGTATCTCTTTTCCTTTTAAACCCCGTAGTGAAATAAAGTTTGAAATATTTTTAGGAAATATCATTTGAACGACTCATTGTAAAAACGTTTGTAAAACAATTTCAATTAGAAACTTTTTGTTTTGCAAAAAAAAAAAATTGTATGGAAACGATTTTTTTTAGATGAAAATTATATTTGTGCATTTTACAGAAAGCAAGTTTTTTATTTTGTGTTTCGTTAAAGAGTGTCATTTTAAGACTTAAATAGTCTTTGAAGAAGTCGTTTGTTTCTCAATTTCTTTTCATTGCAGTTTATAATTGCAGCCATGGAAACATCTCCAAAGATGGCTGTTTGGGTTTTTTTTGCTCCCAATTTACAAATTTATGAAAAAATCAGTTTTCACTTTTTCAACATTTTTTGTTGTCAATTTTTTATTTGTCAACACGTTGCGTCGTTAAATGCGATTTTTGTCTGTCTTGAAATTATGAATATAAAAATTATAAATTTTTTCTGTTATAAAGTCAATAATTTAGTGAATAATTTAGTCGAAGACAATAATTTAGTGTTAATTTTTACATTCTCATCAACAATGAGAGTGTATTAAAAATGTACGATTTTTGTTCATATTATTTTACAAAATTCTTTTAATAATACACTCTCATTATAGATGAGAATCTAAAAACAAAAAATCTTTATTTTGTTTGAAACCGCCAGGGAGTTGATTGATTTATGAATCTGAATGCTCTTACAGCTTTTACAAAAATTGATCGTCCTGACATTCTCTATTATATTCCCGAAATTTCAATTCACCTACATTTTTTGTTACCGAATTTTTTGTATTTTGCTTCCTCACAGGGAAGCTTTGTTTTTTTTCTGTATCAATTAGCAATTTGTCATAATGTGTTAAAAATTTTAAAACTACTTTTTAAGATTGTTTAATTTTTGGTCAATTTTTTCGTACAAAGTACAAATTGTGTTGATGATTCGAAAAAGAAGATTGTTAAGGAAGATTTGGTAAAAAAAATTGTGTTTAATGAAAGTTCGAAGAAATAGAAATTCTGTTTGATGAAGATCCGAAAAAATAAAAATTCTATTCAATGAAGATTCGGTAAGCCGAGGTCAGAATTCAAATTATAGTTCGTATTTTCTTTCTAGCCTGAAAAGACAAGAAATTTAGGTTTAAATTGTTGTAGAATTTGTTTAAACAATATAAAAAATGCCAAACCTAAAGTAATGTAATCTTTGAAGTGTTACCTTTAATTTGAGCCTAGGAAATTGAAAAAATATTGTGTAGTTTCCGAGATATGGCTCCAAACGTCCGCGCATGTAAATCGGCCAAACTGAGCGTTAGAAGTCATTATTTTCAGACACAATCTCAGTGTGGCCGATTTACATGCGCGGACGTTTGGAGCCATATCTCGGGAACTACTCAATATTTTTTCACTTTTCTAGGCTCAAATTAAAGGTAACACTTCAAACATTACATTACTTTAGGTTTGGCATTTTTTATATTGTTTAAACAAATTCTACAACAATTTAAACTTAAATTTCTTGTCTTCTCAGGCTAGAAAGACAATGCGAACTATAATTTGAATTCTGACCTCGGATTCGGATTCAGCGAAAGAATTATGTATTTCATAAGAAATACATAAAAATAAATACATAAGAAATATCTATTCTATCGGATAAAAAAATTATTTTTGTTATTATTGCACACGCAAATGCAATTTACGCGCTCCAAATTTGCAAAAATGCAAATAACGACAATTTGTTTAATGTTGTTTGAAACTTTTGGTGAATTGAAATTTTCAGGAATGTTTTTTGCGTTTAAAAAAATGGTGGCTTTTTTTTTAGCTTGTGTCGATAAGACGGTGTGGATTTATGGAGCGGATCTTCTACATGGAAATGGGAAGATCGGCTGTAACGGGTGGCGGTGAATTTTGGATGGAAGCTGAAGATCACAATATCGCACATAATATGCACGGTGCCATTTTAATGGCAATGACAAAATCGAACGCAAATCGTGACGAAGTCGGACCACGACAGAGGATGCGAAGTTCTTCGGCGAATGAGGCTAGTAAACCAATATCCGTTCTTCCCCGTCGACACACGGGGCAAAAGCTCCTTGGCTTCTCACCCCTTGGTAAGTTTCAATTAATTTTCACACCTGTAAAGCTTTAAAGTATCTTTTTTACCTTTTTCATTAGAGTCGTAAAGCATAAGCACCGCGGGCGATGCTTCCCATTCAACTGATTCACTCGTAAACAATGTGCAACATTCTTGCGCGACAAACATTGCTGACTCACGCAATTCAAGTGCAATTAGCTATTAAGTTGTTTGTACACCGTATTAACCAATATACCGATAATACTTGCGCTCAAAATTATGCATTTCTTCAAAATATCCAGGTACAAATAATTATCGTAAAAAAACACAGTTTCCATTCTTTCATTCAAAATCTTACTTTTCATTCAATAATTTAGCTTCAGGTATTTCTTGTGTGGACAGTCACGGGCGCCCACAGTCACTGCCAGGTGTTTAAAATAATGAGGGTCATTGTAATTAATGTGGTTTATTTTTTTAATTTAATGATAAATTAAATGATAAATTTAATAAATTTAATGATAAATGATAAGTATAATTGAAATATTTAGATTTAAAAGTTGTCGCGATTTACTTTCTCTGGCAACAATTAAAAAATAAGTATTTTTAATTTCCACGTATTAAGTGAAATTTAAATTTTAATATATTAAATTGAATTGAGTATTTTGTAAATAATGTTTAACTTTATTAGTTCTCATTTGCAATTTCTAAATTCAAAATATCACAGTAGCGTTCAATATTTATTATTATTGTTATAATTCTCAATTTTGACCAATCGTGTTCATTTTCTATACATTAATATTTAATATTAATTAAATTGTCAATTAAATTTATGTGTTGAAATGTAAAAAGTGTAATAACTGGAAGTTCGTTCGAAAGGCAAGGACTATGAATAAATAATAATAATATGCATTAATATATTTCCAGTTTTGAATTTTTTCAATTTGTTCTTTTCATGTCACGTCTTTTTTTTAGTAAATTATTGATTTGTTTATTGAATTATTTTTTAGAGTTAAAAATAAATTAAAGAAAGTTAAAAATTTTAATATTTTCAATTTTGTATAAAATGCTTAATTATTGAAAATTGAAATCAGTTATTGAAAATTGAAATCAATTATTGAAAATTGAAATCAATTATTGAAAATTGAAATCAATTATTGAAAATTGAAATCAATTACTGAAAATTGAAATCAATTATTGTCAATTGAAATCATAGATTGAAAAACAAAATTAAACACATTGATAATTGAAAAAATATTTTAATTAGCCGAAAAAATTAGATTTATATTAGTACTTTTCTTTATTTCAATTTATGTTAGTTTTTTATTACATTTCCTAATATTGTTGTAGCAATAAATATTTTTTAATACTTTCAATTGGTAGAAAAAGACCAGTCAATGCAAATGTTTTAAAAATGTACAAAAAGTTTTCAAAAACTGCACCCTTTTTCAAACGTGAAAATTCCAAATAAAATCAAACATAAAATCAGGAATTTAACATTTTTGATTGAAATTAGTGTATTTGGTATTTCTACCAAATACTTTTATTAGTGCATTTACACTTTTGTAAAAGTATAAAATTGTAGCGTAAGTTTTTTTCAAGAAAATTATTATTTATTCAAATTGCGCTATTTTTCAATTTAAATTTATTCAAAATAATACACGGGCTTACAAAATGCCCTTTAACTATTTTATTTTTTTTTTTTTTTAATGAAAAGGAAGACCTGTCTGAAAAACGTGAAACAATTGCCAATTTGTTTACATTTTGAAAACATTGAAATTGAATTACTGATCTTTGTATGATAAAGTATCCATAGTAAATAATGATTAGGAAAATAATAATTTGTTTTAATTAATAACCACTATTAATTTAAATATTAGCTTTTAACTGTCCATCGAAGAAATACCTGAAGGGCATATAATGGAAAATGATGTGAGCAGTCACGTGACCCACAGGCAAATTTTTTCTTTTATTTTTTACTCTTTACATAATAAATATATCTTTTTGAAAATTATCAGACATTAATTTTGTATAATATCGTAAGGGTGGTCTGTGTGGTATTTTTGTTTATTGTTATTTTTGTTGAAAAGTAAGTTTAAAAATTGTATTATTTATTATTTATTGTATTATTTACAGATTGTATTATTTATTTATTCGTTTATTGATTAACACAAAATAATAAAATTCTATAAACTTATTTGTAAATGAAAATAACAATGAACAATGATAACAGAACTCTCTGTTCGTTATTTTATAAATGTCTATTCCTTATTTCAAAAAGATGTGTTAATTATTTTAAGTGTAAAAGGGAGAAGAAATTTTGCCTATGGGTCACGTGACTTCTGACGTCATTTTACATCACATGCCCTTAATTATACAACGAAAGATTCTATTCTAAAATTAATGTGAACATTTTTCTATACAATTTTCTATACAATTTTTTATGCATTAGATAGGTTTTCAGTTCTTTTTTTAATAATTTGGCAAAAATTGTGAAAATTAATTTGCAATTTTTTTGGAATCCTTTTATTTTAGCGGGCAAATTTTTAATTTGTAATGCTTCGTCATTTTATTTAAATATTATTTTGTTGAGGAAATAAAGTTGAAAATTTGACGAGGTTTTTTATTGTGTTTATTATTTATATATTTTTGTTATTTTATAAGTCTCGTAAATTTGCACTCATGAATTCCGTTAAATCTAAATTTTAGAGTCTATTTTTGTTTACAAATATTTTTCTCATAGAAACTTGTTTTCAGTTTATAGGTTTTCTGTCTACTAAATTTGTTTTTAGTTTAAAGATTTTCTGTCCGGAAATCTGCTCCTTTAGTTTAGAGTATGGACACAATTTTTTAAAAATAATTTCTGACTTTCAATTTTTCAAGTTTTTTCAATTTAGTCAATAATTACTTTTTAAATATTTGCTGTGCTTTTTTAAAATAAATACTTACATAAAATTCACAATTTCGGCAATATTCTTTATTGGAATATTAAATTGAGAAATAATATTTTTAAAAGTTTTATGCAATTTAGCGCCACTGTATGCGAGATTTGAACTTCGATTATAACTTATCGATGTGTATAATCAGTCGTAATTAACTGTTTTACCGATAATCTAATTTCTTGCTAATTTACGATTAAGGTTTTATACCTCGTAAAAGAATTTCCTTTCTCTTTTGTTATAATTATTTACAGTAATATTTTATGCTGTAATTAATTTTGACATTCAATAATGATTAATAATTATAATGGAATGAAAATAAAAGTAATAATAGTAAAAATATATAATAGTAATAATAGTAAAAATATATAATAGTAATAATAGTAAATATATATAATAGTAATAATCTTAAAAATCTATAATAGTAGTAGTAGTAGTAATAATAATAATAATAATAATAATAATAATAATAATAATCATAATAATGATAATAATAATAATAATTCTTATCATTGATAATCGTTAGTAATGATTTTCGCATTAAGTGGCTTAATTTTAGTTTGATGTTTAAAATCACAAAAGCTTAAAGATTTTTATTTTATTTTTATTTATTTATTTTAAAGATTTTAAATGCTAGTTTAATGTGTTTAGTAAATGAGGGTACAAATAATCAAATGACGATGAAGTTTATTAAAGAAAATACATTTAAAACAAAAGAATGGAATTAAAAAAGACAATGCAATGTTAGAAAACGATAATGAAATTTTAGAAAAATAAATTCAATTGTTTGACAAAGGGTAAAAATAATAAAAGGTATTTATTGAAATAAAAGAAGGTATTGAAAGAAACGAATGTACATATAGTAATAACAAAAGATCGTACAGAAAATAATAAACAAGGTTAAATCTAGTACGGTTTTTTTTGTAAAAAAAAAAACAAAAAATCTAAAGAGAGTAGAAAAGGTTAGTTTTAAAGACAATGGAGATAATTAAACAAAAATGTAAGTATATATTTTTTGAAGAAAATTGTTTACTTTTTAAAATAATAAAATACATAAAATAAACAGTAAATGTAAAAAAATAAAAAGTGTAATAAAAGAAATAAAAAAAGGGAAAAATAGGGAAGCAAAATCAGTAGATTAAAACGTTTCTTGTTTAAGAAGGAATTGGTGAATTATTGATTTTTTATATTCTGCAATTTGGTACTGAAATATATGAAATGACACATTTAAATACTTTTACTAAATTGTTTTCATTTTATTTATTTATTTATATTTTATAATAATTTTTTGCTTCCTCATAGGAAAGCATTGTTTTAATAGTTGTAATTAATAGAAACTTCATCATTTTTTCTTCTGCAAAATATTTTATTTTTTAAAACTTTTTTGCAAGAATTTAAAACTATTTACAAAAAATAAATCTTTTTGTCAAAAGATAATAAATATTATTTTTTTAAAGAAATTGAAGAAATTTAGACTTTTGGTATTTTTATGCTTTAATGATTTTTTTTGGTTGTAACTGGTTCTATCCTCTCTTCAGTATTTTTTTAAAATTTGTTTTCTTATCTTTCATCATTTTTAACTGTCAGTTACTTTTTTTTTATTTCTGTTACTTGCTTTTGTTTATAGTTCAGGGATCACAGTTCGTCCCCTTTTTTTTCTCCTTTTTTTAAAGAAAATTCCCTAAAACACCTAAAATCAAATATTTTTCCCTCTTTTCCCCTAATTTCCAATACAATTTTTTTTAATAATTTTTGAACAATAATACTTTAGACTACTTCAAAATACTCCAAATATTCAAAAATACTTCAAAATATTTAAAAATATTATTGTAATAAAATAGTTTCAAATACTTCCCAATACTTCAAAATATTTAACAACACTTAAAAATATTTTAAAGATATATTTAGAAAATCATAAAGTACTTTAAAATAAAATTACTTTAAAATATTTCCAAATACTTCCCAATAATTCAAAATATTTTAAAATACTTGAAAATATATAAAAATACTTAAAAGTCTTTAAAATATTTTAAAATATTTGAAACTATTTTAAAATACTTCAGTTTACTTAAAAATACTTAAAACTACTTTAAACTACTTCAGACGTCTTTAAAATACTTTAAATTACTTTAAAATACTTCAGTTTACTTAAAAATACTTGAAATTCCTTTACAATTAGACAACCTTCAGACAACTTTAAAATACTTCAAAATATTTAAAAAATACTTCAAAATATTTAAAAAATACTTTAAATTACTTTAAAATAATGTAAAATATTTTCAAATACTTCAAAATAATTCAAAATATTTAAAAAATACTTTAAATTACTTTAAATTAATGTAAAATATTTTCAAATACTTCCAAATAATTTGAAATATTTAAAAACACTTAGAAATATTTAAAAACATTAAAAAATTCATCAAAATATTTAGATATACTAAAAATTACTTTAAAATACTTCAAAAACCTTTTCATTACTTTCAAAGACTTCAAAATATTTAAAGATACTTCAAAATAATTCAAAGTATTTAAAAATATTAGTATTTTAAGTATTTTTAAATACTTTGAACTA
>WNHD01006001.1:0-10821 GCA_011057455.1 Ganaspis sp. Gsp50 | reverse complement strand
TTTTTTTTTTTATTAATTTATTGTAAAATAAAAAAAAATAAACATTAATTTAAAAATGTACTCTCACAGATCGATAGGAAGTTTTGTCAGCTTTTATTTTAAAAAAAAAAACGTTGAAATCGGATAAAAATTGTAACCTGTAGACTGATTTGTCCACGACCACCTTCATTTGCCCCACTGTGGTGCGCCCCAGAGGAAAGAAAAAGGACAGTGGATGGGATTCGTGTGTGTTCAGTTCAACCCGAGAACCTATTACAAGGAAGATCTACTATTCATGTTCTATCCTTTTTATGATACAGACGTTTAATTCACAAATATTTTATATCCTCAAGTATTAAATTCTTTGGAAATTAATTTCAATTGATTTCTCTTCAAATATGCGGATCTACTATGCGTGTTCCCTTAAAATTAGGCATTGTCGGCTGTAATGCCTCGCATTAAAATGAAAATAATTGGAGTATGCTTCTCTTTTGATCTCATTTGCTTTATTTCCCTAGGGGATAAAAACTTGAGTTTCCATTCAACGTGAGCTAGATAATTTGGCCGTTGAATGAAGCTCTCATGCGTGAGCTAATTCGGCTGCCCGCATCTTTTCGTTTCAAAAACCAAAGTGAGCTATTTTTGTCGATTGAAAAGAATAGTACATTTCGTAACAAGTGTGAAAAAAGGCGATATTGAATTGAGTTTCAAACTGCCTTTCACACAAGTTACGAACGATATTTTTTATAAATTTTCTGAACTCATCAAGAAAGAGCAGTTTTCTATTTATCATCAGAGGTACGATTCACGTCTTTTTTAAAAATGAGTTATAAAAAATTAGGTATTTTGGAATACATAAAATTTGGTATTTGGAAATGCTAATTTGCAATAATCCAATAATCCTGTACCATTACACAAACCTTCATAAAAGGCTTAGAAAACGTCAACAAAAAGCATAAATCCATTATTAGGTAAGACTTTTTGTAAGGTAAAGAATTAATATTATCACAGGGTGTAAGATTTTATTTGACCCCCATACCCCCCTAAAACTTAACGTAATTTGTATACGGTTTAATAATGTAACTTAATCATTTACAATTATGAAAGGTTATCTGCAATTTAAATGTCATAAATAGGATCTAAAAGAAAATAATTTCATCCCATTGATATGTACAGTAATGTTCAAGGATGCCCTCCCTCAGGGAAGGCAGCTTTTGCCTAATTCTATGATTTTCTTACTTCATGTCAATATTAATTTTGCGCAATTGACTAAGAAAACCATAGAAAGTGGGCAAAACTTATGAAATTAGAGTCTTCCAGAGGGAAGGTGTCGTTAACCATTGTAATGTGTCTCTTGTTATCATTTAAAATATTCGATATAGATCGAAGGTGACGTCACTTATTAAAGTGCTTCTTTAATAAGTGTTAACGTACCTCCGACAACATTTTAGACTTTCCCAACCCTTAATTACATCTTTAAATGTATATACTTGAATCACCCTGGAACTTTTAAAATTAAGACGTCTTATGACGTTACTAAAACCTCTATGAGATTTTAGAATTAGAATTTATAATTAAAAAATTGTTAGTATATTTATAAAATGTTGATAAAAATGATCTAAACTGAATGTTTTTAACAAATGTTACTAAACTCATAATAGAATTGTGATAATAAACTTTTTAAATAAGTCTAAAATTTAATTTAATTTTTTTATAGCTTATATTAATGAAAAAATAAGTCAACAATAGCAAATTTTTAAACTTATTGGTTATTAGAATAAAAAGAAAAAAGTAGAATTAAAAGAATTTTGTACAATTAGAAGAAAACCAGTTTTTATTAATTCCTGAACAATTTTGTTTTATGGACTTATGCGGATTCTGCACTGACTGATTCAATTAGAAATATTAGCGAACCCTTACCATTGGGGGGAGTTGTTGGGGGAGGCGAACAATGAAAATCATTTTCGAGGCAGGAGAAAGACACATTTTTAGACAATACTCATTGTTTTATATAGTGTAACGTTATACAAAATGTGTCAAGAAAAAGTATGACTTCGAGTGTCTTTTAACTTATTAACTTATTTTAGTATATTAATTTTGACTCATCAAATAATGTGACCCAGTAAGCAAAAGTAGGGGCACCTATTTTTGTTCCAAAAGCTTTCGAACTTGAATTTTACAGGAATGGCTACCTTTAAAGCTTTATAACAAGAAAAGCAATTAAAAAAATAATTTATTAATTTTTAAAGTAAAAGAGTAACTAGAAATATATCAATTTTGATAAAAAATTAGGGATTGATAAATTTTAAATTTGTAATGCTAAATTTCAAATAAAATTAAAAATGAAAAAGCAACTCAAAAACTATCAATCAACAATAAAAAATAAATACTTCTTTTTGGAAACTAACATAAGGCACGGTTTCTCGTAGAGCGTCACATATACTCAACAATAAAATATGACCTAGAGGGATTTTTAATTTAACATATTTTAATAAAATATTAAATGTATCACTCGGTGGTTATTAATTAATAAAATAGAATTATTAATTATCATATTTTAGTATAATGGTTTTGATTAATCTAATAATGTAATCCAGAGAAAAAAGGATAACCTAACTATGTGTCAGGAGAACGAAAATTCATAGCAGAAAAGTGACAAATTCTTCTCAGATATTTATTGTTTCATAATATAGTGTAAGAGAATATAAAAAGATTTCAAATCAACATATGACTTTGACGTAGAAGTAGTTGGAAAAAGGTAATAGAAGACTCCTCTAAAATTTAAGGAGGATAAATAGTAATAATTCCAAGCATATACATACGTACCACATAATAATCACAAAATTCATAATATATAAATTGCTTTATTGCTGATGTTGCTTTATTCAATGATTTTTCAGAAAGAGCGTCATTAACGCTTTTAACCATGTATGACAATCTGCTCAAAATCCATCGATCTAAAAAACTTAATTCTTTTGAAACTGGTAAAAAACTGTCGTCCGTCATACGCAATGTGTATCGGCATGCTTGCAAAATTTTATTGCAAAAAAATTTGTTTGTTTTACATTGGTCTATATTAAAAGAATTGGTTGGATCTGTAAAAAAATGTATACAAATAGGAATTATATTTTGCAAAAAATGTAGAAAATAATTATAATAAATAATCCATAAAATCATCACTTTCATATAGAAACAAATAAATTTCTTTAGAAATTTATTCTATTTAGAAAGATCTATTTTTTTAGATCTATTTAGAAATAAATTCATTCCGTAGAAAAAACGTTTAAAAGGTTTAATATGTACAAAATTTCATATATGAATGGAATGAGGGTAACCATGTTGAAAAAAATTGCCCATTCTATTCTATTCTATATTAACTAAGCAGATGGGGCTTTTTCTTGCGGAATTAGGCACTTAGGTGTGACTCCCATTGTACCCATCCCAATCAGCTCAAATAATCGGTTTCTTTAAAGACTGTCCTTTTCCAGAAGGCCACGATATCTTCCAAAGAAAGTTCCGTAATATCTCTAGGGTTCGCGAACGCTTTACGCCAACTCATATGTCTTTCCCTAGCGTAAGCCGGGCAAGGACATAAAACATGGAGCGCGTTTACATCAGGCTTAAGAAGGAGACTTAAATGTAGTGGCGTAGCTTCGGTAAGCTGCGCGAGATACACAAGCGCAGCTAAAAGTGTGCGGCGCGCAGGATTCCTAGGCTACGCCACTACATATAATTCTTCTTTTTAAGCCTGATGTAAACGCGCTCAATGCAAAATGATATCAACATTTTGCATGTATAGTGTCAGTACTGACTCAGTACTACATTTGTATTAAAATTATTCCTTATAAATTACGTCAAATATGAAATGGATTGGAATTAATTAATCGTTAATATTATGTTTTGTTATTAATTATAAGCCGAAAAATAGAGCCAGACTTTAATAATAATCATTGTTAATGTTAATAAATAATGTAAAATCTATAATATAGAAAATGTAATATTTGTACTGAGAAAAGTGTAGGCGGAAAATTAAGATTTACAGCATTTAGGGCGGGCCCAAAATTTTCCAATAAGGAAGTTTCGTTTTCGTGTTTCTTTCGCCATTTTCTTCCTTCCAACCAATTAGGCAATATTCGGCCCATTTTTTCCTCCATTTTTTCTCATATGAAATTGGAATTTGAGAGGGAGTAAAAGTATAAAAATAAGAACCCTGCGTAGTCAGAGGCAGTTCAAAATCAGTTTAAAAAAATATCAAATCTTCAAGATTAAAAAGTTCAGAGTAAAAAGTTCAGAAAGAAATTCAATTCAACATTAATTCATCAATCAATTTAAGCATCCAAATTCAAGTTAATGAAGTTCAAGTTCGAATAAAAGGAACAATTCGACAAATCTCAACCTCAAATTCCAACTTCAGAAGAAATAAAATTCTGCGCTATCGCCAAGAATTACTTCGTGTTGATAAAAGGGAAATAATAAAAGTAAGTTTTATATGCATTTTGCTGTCTTTACTTTTCTAGAAACTTTCCTTATTTTCCTAATTCCGAGAAATCTTCTTTCATTTAGCGGACGATTATTTTCTCAAACCAAAATTTTATCATCAAGTATGCACCTTTCCAAAAATCTATAAAACCTTCTGTTTAGCATTTGGTTATAGGTTTTAATCCTTTTAAATTCAACCCCAAATTAAATTAAGATTAATTTTAAATAAATTCGAACTCTGAGTTATTGGGCGAAAGCCTAGACTCAAATATGAACTATTTTAATACTAATTATGTTTCATCTCCGAATGTAACACTATGGTAAAATTTCCTCTTAGCAAACGTTTCTATAGTAAAAATTACCCTTACCAATCCTTGCTATGGTAAAAATTCTCCTTAGAAACCGTTTCTATGCTAATAATTCCCTTATCAACCTTTGCTATGGTAATAATTTCCTTAACTACCGTTGCTATGTTAACTATTCCCTTTGCAACCGTTACTTTGGTAACAATTTTCTTATCTACCGTTGCTATGGTAATATTTACATTAACAACCGTAACTATGGTTACCATTTTCTTAACAACCGTTACTATGGTAATATTTTCCTTAGCAACCATTGCTATTGTACCAATTTCCTTAACAACCGTTACTATGGTAACAATTTCCGCAACAGCCGTTGCCATGGTGACCATTTGCTTAGCAACTATTGTTATAACAACCATTCTTATAGCACCTCCATTATTTATGCTTATTTGCATAAACATGACATGGGGATATCTCAGCTTCTAATCAATATTTCCTTATTTTGTAAAGTGATGATTTTAAGTGGGGTCAGTAGGAAATGCTTTGCTAAGTTTCAACTTAATCGGACAAATAGTTTTTAAGTGATGCCTGGACAAAAGTTTGTGCGGACAGACAGACATACAGACAGACAGACAGATAGACAGAATTTTTTTTCTGCATTTTTGGAATCCTTGTGACTAAAAACAAATAATTATAACAAAAATTTTAAGTTTGGTGAAATGTACAGACAAAACTCTGGTTTTATTTATATAGATTAATTTATTGTTCTATAAATTAAACTCTTTCAATTTTGCAAACATTGAATTTTTTCTGTTAAAATTTTTTTTATTTATAAATGATTGATTTTCTCCATGTATATCTTATTTTCAAACAAAAAATTTAAAATATTAATTCATGAAATAATTGTATAAAGAATTTAATTTCACAAATTTTGAAAATAATTGTTTTTTAAAATTTTTTTTATAAAGGAAAGATTGTAATTTTTAATCCCAAAGTTATATTCAATAACAAATTAACATAATAACCCAAGTGAATCCAAATATGAAGTACAGATTTGAAAATTCAGAATACCGGATCCAAAATGGCGATCAATAATTTTAAATCATCGACATATTTGATTAAAAAAGTTTATTCGGGGATTTTTAGGATAACTAAATGTGAATCTTTGACAGAAATTAAAAAATAAACATACCGTGTGGAAAAATGGAGTTGGACCCCGCGGGAGGCCCGCATGGATTGCCCTCATGCCATGAGGGGCGCATGATGGCAATCCAGGCGAGGCCCCTCGTGGAAACGACATGCTAATCTACGAGGGCGCCCTCACGTTTGCCCCTGCCCGCCCTCTTCTTTGCTCTCACCAAAAAAATGTTTATTATTACTTTTTGCATTGTTTATTATTACTTTTTTTAATTAAACAATGTTATTGTTACTACAAAAGCAAAAAGAAAATGAATTGATGATTTTTACGATTTTTTACACTTTTATTTATTGCACTAGTTTTTTTTAAAATCTACGCGTTCCTAGGACGCTTGGCATGAAAGTCAAGTAACTTGCCAACTGATCTATTGGTGGCTCTTGAGGTTCTTTTAAAAGATGTAAAAGTAATTTGAACAACTGAGCTTATTTTAAAATACGGTGTATTAAAAGAAATAATAGAGCTCAGTTTTATTAAAAAATCATTTTCTCTTTTGTTTTAAATTATTATAAATAATTTTAAAGATTAAAAAAGAAATTAGATTTTAGACTCATGGATTTACCCTCATGAATTTTTCAGCTTTTCGTAAGGGTAAATCCATGAGGGCCAGTGCAAGGTCCCGCATGGATTTGCCCTCATGGATCACACCTCAGGCGCCCCTTCTACGGGCTCCGGTGTCATGTGGGCGCGAACGGAGCTTTTCCCACACGGGATTGCAGATTCAAAATGAAAAAAGAATTTGATTAGACGTAATTATTTGAAAATGTTTACTCAGAGTCTTTTGGGATCGCTGATTACAAATTTTTGTCAAAATTTAAAAATTTTGAATGGAATATATGTAAAATGTCTGTCATACATTTTAAATAGTTGATCTAAGTTTTCAGTCAATATATTCATATTTATTACCTAAATATATTATAGGTGAATTTTGTAAATTATTTAATATTTTAATTTTAATTAGCTGATTTAAAATATAAATTATTAGAACTTTCAGTACTTTTTGAAGCGAAAAATGCAATAAAGAATCTGTTAATTATTAAATAATTAGTTAAACAATTTTATATTAAATGGTTGCATATTAAAATTAAATTAATAATAACAATTCATTTTTCATTAAGAAATATTCTTAAACACTGTCGATTATTTTAAAAATTTGTGACATGTAATTAATATTTAAACCATTTTTCCATCCAAACATGTGCATTAAAAATTACAATCACCAAATAAAAGAAAATTAAACATAAAATTGTTGTTTACTTAGGTCTTTTCTTAATTTTTGATTATTTCCTTAGTTTATTTGCTTAAAACTATTTTTGTATTGTAATTTACGCAGTTCACATTTGGCAGCGCCAGAGGCCCGGCAGATATTGACGCACGCGACAATCCGAAAGCCGTTGTCTTTCGCTCATTTCCTCTGCCGTTGCCAAATCCCTGAAAAGGAAAAAACATTAAAAACTAACTTTTCCGAGTGACACACGGTCACTCTGACGAAATCGCAGGGCGAGCTACTCGCTCTGAGTAGCGGCGAAGAGTCGAGCACCGTGAGACCCCCCGTATTTCACTATGCGCCAATCAGACGCTCGATATCCATGCCGCCTCGGGAAGCGCCAATCCGGCGCGAGTAGCTACCACCTCCAGCCGCCGTGCGAGGCTATAAAGATGACTGTTCCCGAGACTCAGTAGTACAATTTCGCTCCACGCCGCGTGGTGTTAACTTCGTTTTGAATTTCGTTTGAAACTGTGTCTTCCGTTACTTCACAATAAAGGTCTAGTGAGACATTTCAAGAAACAACCTGCCCTTTTTTATTTCTGCCGACTTCAGCGAGACCAGATTCTTTGCCTTTTTTTATCTACTTCCTTCTTTTGGGCGCTGTTGCTAGAAAGGCGACGCGTCTCCACTTCCCTCGTTGTCATCGACCCGATGACGTGATACCCTTCCGATTCCCAACATCGAACCAGCACGAGCCGAGCACATGAGCGATAGGCGCTCAGAGGAGGAACGACGATCAAAGAGGACAAATCGTCTGAACCCGCGTCGTCGCCTCGCCAGAAAAAGGTTGCTCGCCAAGGCCCTCCAAAGGATTGTACCGGCCGGGGTCCAGGTCATTATCCCTCCAAGCTATCGAGAAGTTCGACGCCGCCAGGCACAGCAGCACGAGGAGCAGTCAGCCGAGGAGTACAACGTGCTCCCGCCCACGCCCGGCAAAACGATCAGCTGTCTTCGCAACCTGTCGAAGGCAACCCTCCCAGGGTTCTAACGCGAAACACAGCCAGAACCGCGAGAACGCCGATGACGACGTCTTGGTTATAGACCACTCTCCGCTGGCCACTCTAACCAGCCCGCGGATTATCACAGAAGAGGTCGCGCAGGGGCAGGAAGTGGAAATCGCCGAGCAACGTCCACGGATACGTTCGGTGGTGATAAAACTCCCGGTGAAACGACGACTCCAGTTCTAGAACTTTCCACCCCTAAACCTTTCGTCTCCTTTCCTTCCTCTCTGCTTCTCAAAAAAGAAAAACAATCGGCCCTTTTCAAAGCCTCCATATGTTTCTAAATAACGGAGGAATTATTGTGTGAGAACTCCCCTTGGAGTTTCTCCGAGAGAGTCCAAAAAAAAAATAGTTCTCCCTTCCCTCCCCTCTGTCCTAGCCCCCTTGCCTACAACGCTCAGAATTCTCTTTTGTCTTTCAAACAGTTGTTGTTGTCAAAATTAATTACTATCTGCAAAATTTTCAAATTTTATTTCTTTAATTTGATTGAAAACTGTGTTTATTAATTATGATTTTATTTTGTAAATAGTGTGACGTTCTTTTTAACTAAACACGTCACAAAAGTAGCTCCCTCACGATGTCAACGAAAAACTACTTTAAAATCACGTATTTCGCGTAATTGATTGTTAATTTTATTTTGTGGACAAGCTTGGACTCAAGACTTTTTTTTATCTGATTTATAAATTTATATTATTGATAAATTGTTTATTTTTATAAAACTGTGTTAATATTTTATTATTTAATTTTGAAAAATAATGCTACGTTTTATTTAATAATGAACTGATTTTGTGTACAACGTTTATTTAATGTTCTTTGAGAAAAACAGAGATTCCCACTTCTCAAAGAATTGTATTTAAAAACTATTTAGTTAAAAGCTATTGTGACGTGGTCTGTCGGAAAGAAGAACACTCGAAAATCACCAGTCGGCACCAATTCAAGTCCCAAAATACAAACTAGAAGCTGCCGTCTAGCATTTACGTCCCAGAACCGAGAGGTGGCTCCATCTAGTAAGTCTTCAGCTTACCAACTGGCGCGCACGCATGCTTGCGGATGGCGCGTACGGAACGACGCGACGCCAGTATGAGTTTGGCTATCGTCCCCAACAATATTAAGCAGGATCACGCGGTGGGGGCGGTTAATTTTCTCCACAATCTGACTGTACATTGGAAATCTGTGCACGGTTGAATTGTATGACACAAAGATTTTACGATTTAAAAGTTTAATTGTATACACATGAACTGTATACATTTAAATATAGTAAAATATTAATTTCAAATTGAATATAGCTAAATTGCAGATAGAGGAACTCGGCACTAGAAATTAAGAAAATTAATAATTGTTTGATTATATGTAGTGGTATTGTATACACTGATCTCTATATTAACTGGATGGCGTATTCATAGCCAAAAAGTGTGACTCCGAAGAAACTCGAAGTACGCGAAAAAGCCCGAAGATTATCGAACACAGATACGAACCGCGGTCGGGGAGAAGAAACCAGCAAAAACCCAGCGTTCAAGTAGCTTCAGATTTCGTCCAAACTTCCATGGGCATACGCTATCCAGTTATTATATAGAGATCAGTGATTGTATACTACAAAAATTGATACAAAATTAATATTAAACTGTGTACGGTTACATTGCAAACAATTAAACTGTGCACCAGCAACATTTAACAGTTTTGAGTTGTTGAATTAAATACCATTGAATTGTATACAGTTTAATTTACACAATATTTTTATTAAACTTTATACAGTTGTATTCTATACAGTAAAACTGTATGCAAATAAATGTAATAAAAGAATTGCTCTTTAACTGTACACCTTTGAATTCTGTAATGTTGAATTGTGTAAAAGTTAATTTTATAAAATAATAATTTTAAACTCTATACAGTTGAATTGCACACAGTAGAACCGTATGTAATCGACTGTTTAAAAACTAATTATTTCAAGATAAACTGAACACAGCGGAAAGACCATGATTGAGTTTTGCAATGAATAACTTTAAGAAGTAAATGAGAATATCTTATCTAAAATTAAACTAATAACAGAAGTTGATCAATAATATTTATAACTAGTGGAAACTTATGTTCATTTCATAAACATTTTACTTCACCATAGAAAATTAATTTAAATATAAAAAAGTAATATGGACTTATTTTTCATAAATTTTTGGTAATTAAAATTAATTCAAACTTTAAAATTTTACACTGAAAAAAAGAAGTATCGTTTTTGTTACAAAAAATTCGCAACAGAATATTAAAATTATATTCTAATATTTGGGACAATGACCGAGTCATAGTTATTTCAAAATAAAACCACACTCGAAAGTCTGACAATACAATTTATCAAGAATAAGAATATTCAAGATTATTGCCAAAATTTAGTAAATTGGCGCAAGCTGATTGCAGCCTATACATATTGTAAAGTTCTTTGACTCTCTTGACGTGTTGCAACATTTGCGGGATCGACGATTTTGCGAACAGGCACCAATGTATAGAGGTCACTAATACCAATTATTAACATACATAAGAATACATATGCAGTAGCATGCTTTTATTCAAGACCAAGCAAGGCTTTTACAATATTTCCTTCTTCTC